>JAGFPH010002995.1:65932-97219 GCA_018207615.1 Philaenus spumarius | reverse complement strand
TGAGCTAATAACTTTTACAATTTCAAAATAAACTAATTTTTAGTGGCGTATTTGAATTCTTTGAAGTTTCTTCTACAAAAAATCTATTGAACACTTTTGGATTGGGGTTCATTTAGTATTTTTGGCGAATTTTTAAAAATATGCTTGCAAAACGCTAAAAACAGGCTTTTCAATTTTAGCCTTAACCATGCCACTTGGAGGGTTAACGACCACATTTTACATTCGATTTGGTACACACGTTGGATGTTTAAGTCACTTGGACGGGTTTGTCAGCCCTAAAATCCTAAAAACCTGAAGCACGTTTTTTGACCAGAAGTAACAATTCATTTTTGAGATTTTTTCTACTACAAGACATTTTTTGGGGTTTAAACTAAAAAAATTGACATAGGAGATTATTCTACACATTGTTTTTTTTTTTACACGACCTTATATCCCACCTGGTTTCTCCAAAATCTATCAAAAAGGTAAAATACCATAAAAATACTCGGTTCAAATCCATGTGGGGGGGGGGGGGTTTTTACCATGAGTCAGCTTCTGATCCGAAGTGTTAGGGTGCGAGCACATTCCATAATCCAAGGTCAAGGTTGAAACTCGCAAAACGATTCTACAAATATATTTAGTCACACGGGCACTTATCCAGCGTTTTTGTGAGTAGACCAATTTCCCAAATAGTTCTAAAACATATAATTTTGGAAATTCGCTCAACACCCATCGGCAATTCAGCTGTGTGATCGGTTTATGTAATCGTAGTGTTTATTTAAGAATATACCGAGTAAACTTACTTGCTTTAGTCTAACTGTTTGTAAACTTGGGAGGTCTCTTCTCTGTGAAAGCAGTCATACCTTCTTTACGATCATCCTGAAAAAAAGACAATAAAATGTTAACCACTTGGCTAGGTGAAATGAGTATCTATTACAGTACAACTCCAATTATCCGAACTCCAACTATCCGAATCGCTTTCAGAATTTCAGAAACAAAAATCAAGACGGGAACGTACTGCGATTCGCAAAATAACGATTCTGCCTACGCGCGCTCTTGTCCTTCCCTCCGCGAAGCTAGTGTAGGCGCCAGGTGTCAAACGGATTAATACTGTCAAACAGTTTACTTTGACTGAGATGTTCAGCAAGCAATGACATTCATTTATGTATACAGGTGTTTGAAAAGTCTGGGTACGGCTTAATATCTCAAAATGTACGAGTCTTATGAGATAGAAATAAAAGCAGTTATTCACAACCAAAAAGAAACTACTTTTTGGCAAGTTTGAAATGTTTGTCCGCCATCTTGGAAAGAACTTCATTTTTTTAAATGGGAAGGTGGTCATGTGATACATCATTTCGATGTAGAATTTTAAGAGAAAACCAACGGTGAAATTTTGACATCCATATCTTTAACCGATTTAAAATGGCGGCCAAAACATCGAAATCGAGTTTTCCGATTTTGGCCCAGTTTGCTGTACTATTTTGTTATTCAAATATTAATTATTTTTCTTTTTTGATTCAGAATTACATAAGCTTTCAAATGATATGCTGCACAACTGTATTTAGTTCAACCACTCGAAATAAATTTTGAAAAAATCAAAATGACTGTAACTAAAATTGTTTAAATACTCCCAAATATCGTTGTGTGGCATATCGTTTGAAAGCTTATTTAATTCCGAATCCAAAAAGAATAATAATTAATATTTTAAAAAAATAGTACTGCAAAGTGGGGCAAAATCGGAAAAAAAGATTTCGTTGTTTTTGGCCGCCATTTTGAATCGGTTAAAGATATGGATGTGCAAATTTCACAGTTGGTTTTCTCTTGAAATTCTACATTGAAATGATGTATCACATGACCAACTTCCCATTTAAAAAAAAATGAAGTTCATTCCAAGATGGCGGATCCAAGATGTAGTTTTTTATGGTTGTGAATAACTACTTTTATTTCTATCTCATAAGACTCGTACATTTTGAGATATTAAGCCGTACCCAGACTTTTCAAACACCCTGTATATATGCTTAACACGTAAAAGTGTTTACCTTTTCATTTAGTTAATTAAAGGATCTTTTTATTAAAAAAAAAAACAGTAGTTTTGTTTTCCCATTTCCAACATACATACAGTAATGCATTAACCTTTTCGGGACTAACATAGTCTAACATGATCAGACTAGGTTATTTCAAGCATGGGACAATGCGCCTGGCTTTGTATGCCTAGCGCTAGCGAGAGGTTTGTTTTACTTGTTGGTATTTAGTGAAAAAAGTGAAATTATTTTTTAACATTTTCAAGTATACAGTTCAATTCTAATGATTTATTCTCTACATTTTGTTATAATCAAATTTCATTTTTGGATAAAGCATATATTCCTAATTAATTTTTCAAAATAGGCTTCGAAAAAACCTAGTAAACGCGGTCTGGCAACATGATTTTATTCTCTCTATTTTGCACTGTTACCTAGTACCTCCTATCGATAGTCGAAATAGTACATTTTAACGCTAATAGATTGTAGCAAATGCCAGTAAAAGAATTATATTAGTCGTGTTAAGGCGATGATAGTACTCAAACGTAAAGTTATAAAACGTGTATACCCGACTGTAGTATGTGCGGATAGTTTATTCCAATCACGTAAACGCGAAACCTGTCCCGAAAATGTTAAAATAGACCCATTTTCGGAAAAAATCCAACTATTCGAATGGGGTCTGTTCCCAATTGATTCGGACAACTGGAGGTCTACTGTAGTTTGTTGTTAAACATACAAAGTTATTGTCATTCATATTTAATCATTCTTAGATATTATTTGTCAAAGGTGTTTTTTCGTGGCAATTCCATATTCTTCATTAAAATTAATGATTCAAACATAATTTTAAAGCTTATGTTCCTCGCTATTGACGAAAAATAGAGAAATAGCTTAAAATGTATGTTTTCGTTAAAAAAATTTATTAAAATACTTTCATATGAAAGTTGACATGATGCCTAATGAAAGGTGCCACCTAATTAACAATCTGTTTAACTAACATGACAGCCATTAGTTACATTGTTTACATTCTATATGCAAGTGTAATCTATCAATTAAATCAGGTACAGTGAAACTTCCAAATAACGGACACTGCTCGGACCACGTAAAATGTCCGCTATTAGGAGAGATGTTTGTACTGTAGATGTACAATTAGCAGTTAATCTGCTGTGTAATAAAGCAAAAATTCATACTGTATATGGTCGATAATAAAAGTGAAATAAATATTGTAATTGTTTCATAAGGGCCTACTACTGTATTAGTGTTGTGTAAAAAACAGGAATAATGGTTTATTCTCACAAAAATGCACAATAAAACACAAATTATTAAATTAAATAACAGTCATTATTTGTTAATCATTTACACTAAAAAAGGGTGTAAATGATCATTTTTCGCTTAAGGGTCGGCTCTAGTAAAACAGAAAGCAACCTGCAACTCTCTATAGCGGCGATAGGTTACACGGACATTGCTCATCCTAAATTCATTTAAAACCCGCAATTATTCAAATAGCGTTTTTTTTTAAATACCAAACTCTTGGGGACAAAATTCTTCATACGAATTGCTTGGTAATTTTTCGCTATAATTAATAGTTACAACGTAAAAAAATATTTAAAATCACCCTATAGCGGCGGTAGGTTACACAGACATTGCTCAGCCTAAATCCATTTAAAACCCGCGCAATTTTTCAAATAGCGTTTAAAAAAAATATATAAAAAATATGTCACGTTTAGTGACATCATAAAAAATATTAAAAAACAATGACAATGTTTTAAATTATTAATAAATATTAAACAAAATATTTTTCTTAGTTTTGAAAAAGCCATTTGCATGCATAATGGCCATAGCTTTAAAATAACACATCGTTCATAATTATTCGATAAAAAATAAAGGAAAAATTTGGATTTTAATTTAACATTGGTGTTATGGAGTATCAGCCAACATGGCCGACAGCTAGAGCCGACCCTTAAAGTTAAACGCTTTCGTTTCAGAGACATCGCAATACACATTGTTCTCACGGTAACTTTATTCAAACTGAATTGTACAAGGTTTTAACCACCAATGTTATAAAATGGCGCAAATAAAAGAAACCTAGTTTCCAGGAAGTCAAATTCCTGGTAAACAGGACGTCAACTTCCTGGTAAATAATGAACAAACATTGCATTGAATGTTTCGAGACATCTACAATTCTTAGAAAAGGGCAACATTTTATCCTCCGCTGTCCGTAATTCGGAAGTTTCGACTAACCTATTGACTACCAATTTGGTGTCCGTGTCCGTTTTTGGGAATGTCCGTTATTTAGAAACACTACAAAGGCCATAAAAGCATGAACTCGGTCGGGGAATATAAAAATGTCCGATATTAAGAAGTGTCCGTTAAGGGAAGGTTCATTGTAATACAATTGATTACCTACTCCTAACTTGCAAAATATTCGCACGTGTAAGCTAGTAAGTGTATATTATCAATGTAAATCATCAATTTGAAAAGTGGCGACAAATCATAAATTCTATATTATTTGGTCCTTACAATACCACAATGTCTGACATAAAAAATAATTTTACTGTTCAAGTAAAAATACTTTTGTTAATTTGATTGCTTGGTTTTCACACAAAATTTAACAAACAAGGAGATTTTGAAATTGTTATCAACTTAAACAAATAAAATGGTAGCCTACAGAGTATGTGTGTACATTACCGTAGCAAAAGTGCTGTAGAACAGATTCTTCTCAAACTTAAGACCCTCTTGAAGCGATGTTTCAAAAGCTGAAACAGAAATCCATTCATGAATATTATTTTATTCCACACATAAACATCGAGTAAAACAATCCATCACATCTATCTACGTAAAGTTATTCACCGATGGAGGACTTAGAAACTTAATTTCAAAATAAGAAATTAAAGTTTTTTTAAATACATAATACAAATTATGAAAACTGCCATTTTCAAGACAGCAACCAACTTCATTTCTTTAGCAAGGAATCATTATACTAATACGTGAACATCGAAACTTATATCATTCGAAAGGTACTGTGCCATAAATATGGATAAACAAAAATCATGTGTGTATGTTGCTGTTAAGCCAGGTAAAATAAAATAAACTAGGCCTAACCTAAAATTGTGTTGATAAGCTGGTTTAACCGAATCAGCTGTTTTTATCTGTTATTTTATACAGTTGGTTACTGAACCAATGAATATTATTATATTTTACTAGGGGCTCTGCCCCTGGACGCTCCGCGTCCCAACCCCGGCTCGGCCTTCGGCCTCAGATGGCTGCTTCGCTTCGCTCGCAGGTGGAAAATTCGATAAAGAATCTCGTTAATCTTTTGCTCGTTTGTACATAGGTGACCAAGCATAAATTAGCTGTTTTATTTGGCAGCTGACTCAAACTCATTAAACATTATCTCCAAAAGATTAACATGGGAAATTTGAAGGATTGTATACCGGAGCTCCTTCTCGGGTGAATAGCGGCTGAATGGATGATAATATATAAGACTTGACATATCTGTGAATGATTATGTTCAGTTTTTGATCCAAATCAGCTGTTTTATATATAATAGGTTTGTAACAATCAATGTTTGAATTGAATTAAAATATAGTTAGCATTTTTCGTTGATTTTTGTTTGTGTTTGTTTTTAGTTTGTCAATGTAACCTCAAAAAGGTAATACTACATTAATTTGATACTGATTTGATCCAAATCAGTTGTTGATCAAAATCAGCTGTTTTAAGCTTTTCATACGAACAGCTGTTTTTGTGTCCCTGATAAAATCAATAGAAATCTTTCTTCCATAAGATTAACATTGAAACTTTGAGGGCCACTGGGGCGTAGCCCTAATGTCCTAGGACTTCAGTAAATGGCCTAAAACCTTCCCAGGGTTAACCTGTGTTACTATGCAAAATTTCAAAGCAATCGGATGGACGGTATACGAACGCAAAGTGGACAAAGAACCAAAAAAAACCCCCCATAAGGAATACACAGCAGAAATTTGCATTTGATTATAACGTTTGTAAGGCGAAAGATACATGATTTGTAATGCTTGATGGCAAATCTGGGCGTGCATACCTTTAATTTAAGACCTCAATTATGAAAATCGGTCGGGTAGAAGAGCCGAACGGACTCGGAAAAGAAAAACAGAATTTTTTTAATATCTTATCTTCTAAAGCGAGAGATAATTGTCTGTCTGCTAAATGGATCTGGAATCTCCGTCTAAGGATTTTTTATTTCTTTATTTTATATGGGGCTTTTGGCCACGAGAAATCGATTGAAAATGGTCACCAGTCTGGGAAAATTCGTTTTCTACGTCTTTTTATTAAATTAAAAAGTGAAATTTGTCCATTTTAAACAATACAAAGCACAGCTGATGCAAATGTTTTCAATGTCATTACAATAATCATCTGTTTTCTTTTAAACGAAGCACAGCTGATGCAAATGTTTTCAATGCCATTACAATAATCATCTGTTTTCTTTTAAACTGTATTTTATTAGAGGTAAGCCTAATGTTGTATCTATTTATAGTTACCATGGCAACGAATACTTCTGCTAAATAAACATACCCTGTATTTAGTTGTTTAATGTTATAGGCCTAACCTAAACGATGTTCACGGAAATTTGCAATAATAGTTATTGACGTGAGCGAACTAGACCCTGCTTATAATCGAGCTTTAGCTCGGTCTCCTGGTACTATAAGATAATGAAAATGTATTTTTGTACGTCGTGGCTTTATATTTTCCATATACAAACAAATACTTAGCCGTGTTTCCATCTCTTTCAAATTGAATTATCACATTTATTTGTTGAATTGTGTTACTTTTGAGGAATTTCATGTGTTTACTAAATATTTATCATTAATTCCATCAAGCTTCCTGTTTGCCCTTTCCCACTATTTTCCTCTTAGCTTCAAAGTAAGAACTAAGAATTTGCATACAAATAAATTCCAATTAATTATGTGAAAAACAAATTGAATTTCGTTACTTCACAAACACAATTGGTGGAATTTCGACCGCAGGAGATACTAGTTGTTATGTTTTAAACCAAGAAAGATATATATTTTATTTTGCTACAAATGTTTGGTAGTAAATGAATCTATACTAATATTAAAAAGAGATAAAGTTTGTTTTTTGTTTGTTTGTTTGTATGTAAGGGGGTAATCTCTGGAACTACTGAACCGATTGAAAAAATAGTGTTACTAATAAAAAGCTACTATCCCTGAGTAACATAGGCTATAATTCATTTCGATAAAAAAAGTTTTTTATTTCAATATTTGTAAATTTAGTCGGTAAAAATTCTTAGGTTAGGCCTAGGCTGATAAATCAACACATGTATTTACATTTATTACAATAGCAACTAACTGAATAAAATAACAGCTGTTTTCTGTAATACTTACATTAATAGCTAATTTCAAACTTTGTATTTCTAACTTATAGGTTAGGTTTTTATTAAAGCGTAGCCTTAATGATTCTTTTAACCTTTATTATAACTGCTGCTATAAAATATACGAAATAATTTGATTTGAACATTTAACATTATTTACCATCTTAGGTGTGGGGGTTATTATTAATCCTACACCTTTATTATTAAAAAAACAACATGATAATGTGTATAGAAGGTTCCAACGGGGTTGGCATGCGGAGCGCGCAGGGGTTTCCCCTAGTAAAAATAAAGTTAAATCAAACAGTGGTTTAAAAATAGGCAGTCCAATAGTTGGCTGTGGAATATGGTGAAGGTAGATCAACTGGACATTAGAAAAACTATCAAATAGCAGAAAATGGCTTGGAAGCTGCTTATAGAACCTACTTCTAGACTAATTTTAAGTGAGACAATTATGTTTATTAATGAACAACTAAGTGTGTGATTAAGGCCAATTCTGGATTCTGAATTTGCATTTAAAAAAATTCAATTAATTATAAAAAAAAATAAATTGAATTTCGTTACTTTACAATCACAATTGGTAAAATTTTTAGCACAGGAGATACTAGTATTTACAATTATTGTACGGTTTTCTTTTCTTTCTATATCGCTAATTTTAAGAGGTCTTTGTTTTTTTATATTTATTGCAGTAACAAAAATTATATTTGCAAGTTATATTTAAAGTGATCTCAAATAGTAAACAAACCACACTAAAACACCTCCTCTCTTAGCATATTATGTCAAGCTTCTCGACCCAATGCAAGTGGTTTTGTAAAAACGCCCATGAAGGTGCCATCTGTGCAATGTCGAAACATGTCCCAATGAACTAATACAGATTGCTATAGGTATGACAAGATTATATAGCCATTTGTAGTCGGTAAAACAGGTGTTTAGCAATATTCTGTTTTATGTAAACTAACCTTAACAAAAAGTAAACATGCTTTGAATACCATTGGATATTACCTGTGTTAACAGAAGCCTTGCACATCTGTATAATCAATGGAGAGTTTGAAGCTATCTTCTCTGCCAGTTTAATGGCTTCAGTAAGAAGTTGATCTGCTGGGAAAACTTTGCTTACCATTCCTGAAACAACAATCACAAATACACTATCATCCATACAATGGCTGACAAAAAATACGTGAACTACTTTAACCCTAGAACTGGCATCGTTAAAGCTAAAATTGAAAAGTCCGTTTATAGCGTTTTGCACGCATATTTTTAAAAATTCGCCGAAAATAGTAAATGAACCCCAATCCAAAAGTGTTCCATAGCTTTTTTGTAGAAGAAACTTCAAAGAATTCAAATATGCCACTAAAAATTAGTTTCTTTTGAAATTGTAAAAGTTATTAGCTTAGAAAGCAAAAAATGTTCAGAAACGTAAGGAAAAAAACAACTTTATGCCTACATAACAAATAGTAAAACATTTTTGTAATTTTTTCAAAATACACAAAAGTTTTATAATTTAGTTCTAAATATAAATATGTAAAAATATATTTAATTTCACAATTGTTTAGTTCAAAATAACACTTTGAATGTTTTTACTACATAACCTGCAAATCAAGACTAATTTCAGTGACTAGGCCTATACATTTTTTACTTCAAACAATGTCTTTTTTATACCAAAAATTCGAGAATGAAATGTAGAATCGAATAGCATTCTACCCAGTTTCAAATAACTTTACATTTTGTAATGAAAAATCAAAAATATCAAATCGGCAATTTAACCTAAAACCTTATTTCTAGGCTATCTTATTTCTTCACTTACCGTTTTATTAGAACCAGTTATAAGCCTAATTTCACTCAAACACAATCTACACTTATTTATTTATAACTAAAACACAATATAACACTATTTTATAAACTGTAATAACCATAAAACAACACAAAACAAATGTTATAACTGACGTCAAACTATGACGGCCGACGTGAGAGTTGTAAGCTTTAGAAGTTCATTGGTACCAACCTAATGTATTGAATTGGACATAGATAAAAACTGTGAAGTTTTCTTTTTAAAACCATATATTGTACATTTTAGGGATATATCGAATAAGACTGTAAGTATCGATTCTAAACAGGCTTGCATATTGGCCAAATCCATGACCAATTACAAGCTTTCACCGTAAATCCTGTAGAACAGCTGTTTTCAAAGTAACATGTGATTTGAAGACACCATTTTAAAGAGAATCGTCTGCTGAATTCAATTCTGTTATGATCTTCTTCATAAATGACTTCTGTGAGGAGTTGCAGACCGTTGAAAATGAGACAAAGTCTTGACAGTATACGGGGTTCATTGACGCGTGAATCACAGCTGATTTGAGTACTAAAATTTTGAACGGTGATTACGTATGTAAATATACGTTTTACGAAAAAGTTGTAAATACAAAAATTATAGTTTAATTCATTACCTTTCCAACGGTACCGGTTTTATTACGATTGGATGATTTTAAGTGGATTAAATTATCGATTATGCAGATATATGCAAATTCGCGCTAAGATTCAAGCGGGTTGCATTTGCGCCCGAGAGACTGCAGTCTGCCACTTTGAGGGTTAAGATTTAATTTCATGATTTTTGGTTTCCAAGTCACTTTGAATAATAGATAAGATAATATAATAATAGAATTATTAAATATTACCTTGTTGCCCTCGGCTATCTCAAAACCGGTTCTTAGGCTAAATACTGATATCAATTACTTAGTGCAACATGTTCCTTTTAATGATGTACATCGTACTTAATTATTGTTCGGCACATATTTTTAAAAGTTGTGTAAAAGTGTTTTATTTTTATAATAATTTGTCTATTATGGAGCTATGATAGCCTTTCGCTTGTGGTATTTGCTTGTGGTAATTATTTCATCATGGAAGTCCTGTTTACTTAGTATAGTGGTATAATGTGAAGGCGGTGGATGAGACTGTTATATGCTGATATTTTTTTTTTTAAATTGAGTGTTGCGGATGTACCTGGTATAATTGTATGTGTGGTTGTAGATTTTATATAATTTTCCATATGCCAATGACTCCGGCATAACTTACTTATTCATGCATTGGCTTCGATGATGCTAAATAGTTAAGGAAAGGCAATGATAACCACCCAGGTCACCAATAAAAAATAGTTCTAAACAATCCACCACTGAACCAAATAGTTGAATATAATAAATTAATCTAATTTTATCACGGGTTAAGGTAAAATTAGTTGAAATATTTGATGACTCTAATTGATTTACTTTAGTAGCTATAACATAATTATGTTTTGTGTTACTTAACCCTCCAAGTGGCATGGTTAAAGCTAAAATTGAAAAGCCTGTTTTAGCGTTTTGCAAGCATATTTTTAAAAATTCGCCAAAAATAGTAAATGAACCCCAATCCAAAAGTGTCCCATAGCTTTTTTGTAGAAGAAACTTCAAAGAATTCAAATATGCCACTAAAAATTAGTTTCTTTTGAAATTGTAAAAGTTATTAGCTTAGAAAGCAAAAAATGTTTAGTAACGGAAGGAAAAAAAAACAACTTTATGCCTACATAAAAAATAGTAAAACATTTTTGTAATTTTTTTCAAAATACACAAAAGTTTTATAATTTAGTTCTAAATAGAAATATGTAAAAATATATTTCAATTTCACAATTTTTTAGTTCAAAATAACACGTTGAATGTTTTTACTACATAACCTGCAAATCAGACTAAGTTCAAAGTGAGTAGGCCTAAAAATTTTTTACTACAAATGATGTTTGTTTATACCAAAAATTCGAGAATGAAATGTAGAATCGAATAGCATTCTACCCAGTTTCAAATAACTTTACATTTTGTAGTGAAAAATCAAAATATCAAAGCGGCAATTTAACCTAAAGGGTGATTCCATGTCAAATCAACACAGTCATTTTACCTGACCATCTCAGATTTCAATGAAATTTGGTATACTGGTACACCCCATAGAGACTAAGAAATATACCAAATTTCAACTTGATATGTCTATTAGTTTCACAGTTACGCCTCGTTAAAGTATTAAAAAAACGCTCAAAATCGACCCGTTATAGAAACTTTAAAGTGATATAGCTCCCCTCAGAATCAAGCTAGAAAGATGGGAGAGGTGTCATTTTGCAGCGTTTTTCAAGCCCTTTCTAAAAATGTATGACACTATAGGGGTCTTAATACAAAATCTTTTAACAATTTCAAAATCAAAAATTAAATTTAAAATTTTTCAAAATGCGACGCATAAAATTTTTGGTAAAATTCTCAAATAGTCCTTGTATAGTTGTTAATTGATGATATAAATTTCATTATGGGATCATAATGGGTTCTTACAGAAAAATGCATTTGAAAACATGCTTACACTACAATTTCCTCTATAACGCCTCATTGGTATCACAAGGGCTAATAGTATCTTAGATTAAAACAAAGATTATGTGAAATTTGTATGGAAGACTAAGGAATTACCTCTATAAATTTGATCAATGGTATTTAATTTTTACAACCTCATTTTTAAAGCTAAATTTAATTATTTGAAAGCTTTAGACATATATTATTAATAGAAAAGGAGCCGTTTTAATAAAAAAATGTAGCTAAGAGAAATTTAAGATAAATATACACATGAAGTTATTGGTAAACTAAGTTTTTGGTAACTGGGCTACTATTTAAACACTTCATTGTTAATATATATAATAAACTTCTGAAAACACTACATTGATATTTAACAAAATAAATTCACATTCATAATGTCTATGTACACAACAGAAAAAACTTACATAATTAATAATTAACTTGTGCAGCCTTTTTCTACCTCCTTACAAGCAATATATTTCCAATAAAACAAGATAGATTTCTGCCCAAATTATTTCATTTTACTTTTTCACTATACTATATAGAAAAAGTATAGTGATCACAAAAAAAATCGATGTTGAGATTTTTGTGTAAATATCCGTTTTGGGACCCCCTGAGTCCAAAAAAGTGGTTTTTACAAAATGTATGTATGTATGTATACAAAGCTAGAGCAAAAACTATTCGATCCATTTCAAACAAATTTGCAGCAGACATGTCAATTAGGCCTGTATAGATGCACGAAAAACAATTTTGAACATTTTTTAAAAACAACTCCCTTTTTGGCAAAAAAACCCCCAAAAAATCTGTTATTATTTTGTTATAAAAAAATGGCTCTAACGATTTTGATAAAATTTGACTTGTTTGCAGCCTTTAATGTACCCTACCATATGCAAAAATCCGCATCTTTCTAAAAACTCTCGTTTAGCTAATAATAATAACTGATTTTTGGGGGTTTTTTGGCCATAAAGGGGGTTGTTTTTCACATTTTTTCCAAACCTTTTTTCGTACATCTATACAGCCCTAATTGACGTGTTTGGTGCAAATTTGTTCGAAATCGATCGAATAGTTTTCTCTCTAGATAATAATAACAATATTTATTAGTTAATCTCCTACTTTAATACACCACCTAAAATTATGAAGTCACAGTAAATCTGTTTGATAATTTAAATATGTTTGTGAGAAAGTATGTGCCAGTGTCTGGTACCGTTTATTATTTATAAAATGAATAATAATATTGTACCGTACAATCATTAAATAACTATTTATTGTATATAAATTTATAGTTTATCTTGGTGTATTACTAACAAATATAAGTTAATTGCTTTACAAAATATTCAAACAAAAGTACTTTCAATTACCATATAAGCTTTATGTTATTAAGAATTATTAGTTCGCTGTCACCAGCATTCTATGATAAAATTTGAATGTAAGCGTTTTTCAAATGCATTTTTCTTTGAGAACCCATTATGATCCCATAATGAAACTTATACCATCAATTAACAACTATACAAGGACTATTTGAGAATTTTTTCAAAATTTTTAAAGTGTCGCATTTTGAAAAATTTGAAATTTAATTTTTGATTTTGAAATTGTTAAACAAATTTGTATTAAGACCCCTATAGTGTTATACATTTTTAGAAAGGGCTTGGAAAATGCTGCAAAATGACACCTCTCCCATCTTTCTAGCTTGATTCTGAGAGGTGCTATAGCAGCTTAAAGCTTCCATAACGGGTCAATTTTGAGCTTTTTTTGAAAACTTTAACGAGGCGTAACTTTGAAACTAATAGGGATATCAAGTTGAAATTTGGTATTTTTCTTAGTCTACATGTGATGTACCAGTACACCAAATTTCATTGAAATCGGAGATGGTCAGGTAAAATTTTAATTTAAACTGTGTTGAGTTCATACGGAATGACCCTAAAACCTTATTTCTAGGCTATGTTATTTTTCAACTTACCGTTTTATTAGAACACTGTTATAAGCCTAATTTCACTCAAACACAATCTACACTTATTTATTTATAACTAAAACACAATATAACACTATTTTATAAACTATAAACACTTTCAATTCTCTAAAATATCAAGACGAATAAAACTTACAAGTGAACACTTTGAGATCAGAGTGTAAAATGGATATTAGGTTATAGATCGCTTCATTTACATCATGTCTGTGCCAACTAAATTTCACCTAAATTATTTGAACTGAACATAGAATAAACGTTGGAGTTTTTTCTTTAAAACAGTATATTAAACATCTTATGAATAAATCGATTTCTGATAGTAAAAATCGATTTACAAAATGTTTCTTTATTGGCCCAATCTTAGACCAATAACAAGCCTTTATTCTAAATTCTAGACTCATAACCATAATCTAGTCACAGATGATTTTAAAATACCACTTGAAAGATAAAAGTCTAATGAATCCAATGCTGTGATGATCTTTGTGACAATTGACAACTGTGAGGAGTTGCAGGCCGTTCAAAATGATGAAGTTTTACGTTCTTTAACATCGCGATGTCGCACGGAAAACAGCTGTTTGACATTCTACAATTTTGAAACGATGATTATGTATGTAAATATACGTTTTACAAAAAAGTTTTAAATACAAAAATTAAAGTTTAATTCATTTTCTTTCCAACGGTGCCAGTTTTATTACGATTGGATAATTCTAAGTGAATTAAATAATCGAAAATTCAAATGTATGCAAATTCTTGGTAATTGTCGAAATAGCTGCATCTTGCGCCTGAGAGAACGTCACTTTGGGCAGTCTGCCACTGGGAGGGTTAAAGAAAGTATATTAACTGTAAGGCTGTGATATGTTATAAATTTTTATTAATGTCTAGCTTATCTTATTGGAAGTAGACTGACCAAAACCTTGAACCATACAAAAGAAAACAAACCAAGATAACCTTACCCATTGATTCAGCTTCTTGTGAAGTGAACTGGTTCCCAGTAAGACAGATCTCCATAGCCTTGGACTTGCCACAACTCCTTGCTATTCTCTGAGTGCCACCTGCTCCAGGTATTGTACCTATGAGGACTTCAGGTTGTCCAAACTTTGCTTTATCTCCAGCGTAGATGATATCGCACATTAACGCCAGTTCACAGCCTCCTCCGAGCTAGACGGACGATAAGAACACCTTATAATAATATTTACTCAAACATGTTAACAAAATAACGGAAAATATTTTTAAATGGATCTGGAGTTTTAGAAAATATTTTCGTTTGTAATACTTGGTGCTACAGGTAAATTCGATCCTATTTTATCAACAGTCAAAAAGTTAAACATATATTTTCAAAATTATTGTACGTAAATAATCTTATTACTAGCTTCAGAAATCATATTTGCTTAGGTTTAAAAAACCTTGGATTTTTTATTTAAACCTTGGCGCAATTATAAGGTGGCCTAAGTGGCACAAATTTACGGGGTTCCGAGGTGTAGGGGGGCCTCTAAATAACTTGAGTTAAATTGACGAAAACTTGAGTAATATCATTGTACTTGGATAACCTAATAGAACTCCGATCCAATGCAATATTTCGTTCCATTGGAAATTTGACGATAGTGGCGCTATCTATTGGGGAAACGACGGAAGCTGTGTGAAACACCAATGCTACCAATGTTTCTCCCTAGTGCTACCTCGCGGCGCGATCATGCACTATTTTCCCGACAACCTAATTTTCGCCACACTGCTGCCGTATGGATGCAAGATCTATTTATTATTCATGATCTATGATAATATTAAATTACTTATTAGTGAATAACGAATTATAGTTAAAATAAAAATAACAAATTTAGTTTTTAAATAAATCAGAATCTCCTATAGTACGGACTATTGTTACCAAACAAGAATCAGCAGCTTGTCGCAATGAAAACAAGACTTAACCTGAGTACACAATTTATCTTGTTGGCACAGCTCATGTTATATGACAAAAAGAAGGTTGCTAATTTATAATTTTTCCCAGTTCTTATATTTAATTTTTTATATTATTTTTCTTTAATACCTGTACATATACGCTATTAAAATTTTGAAATCTGTGACATGTTTCTGTTCGAGCATTAAATTGCCGAAATACAACGCTTATTACAGTATATGTATGTAATGTTTTGCAATTGGTATTTAAAGGCATCTATAATTCTATGTATAAGAAAATGTATACACTCTCTCATACTCCACACCCAATGTGAAAGGTGCTAAGGCCACTCCACCTAAGGCCAGTTTGTTGTGAAGAAACTGTCAAATGAACATAAACTATTTAATGCAAACAACTTCCATTAAGATGTATACAGTTATCAAGGTTGAACAGTATTTCGTTCGTATACATATTTTATGAATCCATGTAATACATGTGAGTTTCAGGGTTTTTAAACATCAAAATAGTAGTATAACGTAAAAAGGGTCATAAGGTAAATTTTGAACATTAGCCTAATTTAAAAGATTTAGTTATTTCATAATATTAATGAACATAGAAATTCAAAGGGAAATGCAGACATTAATTACTAATTCAGAATAAATCAAACATAATATTAACTTCATATTTAATTTCAGTTTTGTTTAAATATTTAAATTATGTTTCATGATGTGTCAAAATATGAAAAACATTTAAAAGGTATTGGAGAGTTTGAAGCTTTGGTCCACTAAGTTTTTAGACAGTGATGAATGAATATTGAAAGATTATTTCAGACATCGTAAGAACTAAACTTGATAGATAATGTTGGAAGCCTGTGTGATTCATCTATGATAGAGACAGAATTTTTGTCTGAGATGTTGGCAACATTCAAAAGTCGTTGTAGGGAGGCATATTTACGGTCCCCTGGAGAACAACTTCCCATTGGTCTCCTGGAAAACATCACGTGACATGACGTGATCTTAAGAAAGAACGCGAAGAAGAAGGAACCTTTGTTCCCACTTGCCTTAGTGATCTAGTACAGAGCAGAACTGTTTGCAGTTAGTCCTGCGAAATGTTTTAATAAGTGCTTATTTGCGGTAGTTAAAGTGCAACTACCGTTTAAATATGTTTAAGGAGGAGTAAAGACAGTGCCGTACATCGTACGATAACGAAAATGTGAATTTTGTTCGTAATTTGCCTAAAAAATAACAACTTTGGAAGTATGAATAATGGCGTGGCGTCCTTTACGCATTTTTACATAAAGACAGTGCAACGAATGTCTCAGTGAACTAAAATCAACGTGGATAGAGTGCGACGAATAAAAGTGTTATGGGGTTTTCTATTTTTAAATTGAATCAAATTGTGTTGTAAGTTTTCTCTTTTATAAATTCATATTTTTTTTTAAGTGCACTATAAAACAAAGAATCGTAAGTAGTAAATTCAATTTAATCAAGTCTGCATTTGAATATTTTATCAATATAAGTTGTTGTATGTTTAAGATGAAATTATTAATAATGAATGTGTGTGTTTGAGTGTCTGATTGCGATAATTGAGATGATAATTTGCCAATTTGATTTATTTATCTATTTGTGTGTTTTTGCAATTTAAAATGATACAGTAAAGTATTAATGCTAACTACTATGAGTTCTTAATTTGAGTTTTTATCCTTTCCAGAAGTACTTTATGGTAACGAACCTTGTTTATTATAAATTCAGTTTTAGTTTTTCTTTGTGTGTGAAACAAAATGGCGGCAGTCTTTGGTGAACGGGGCGGTTTGGAGCCAAAGTTACCATGTGATCAACATGGCGGCTATGGTTCTGGAACGTGTCCATTGGTAATCAGAGAACTGTGGTCACAGATGAAACAAGTTTATGTGTAACAGATATTTCAATGATCAACTGTTGAGTAACAGATATGATCAAAACATAACCTAACTTCAATTTTGGGGTTATGTTTGTTTGTTTTCATTGGGATTAAGGTGTTGTAATATTTTAGAATGATAAATTAATTAAATAAATAAGTAAATGGATTGAAGATAGGAAATAATAAATAATTGTTACACAGTAAAGGTATTTTTTTATTTTAAAAATAACTTAGAAATATTTTTGTCAAAATTAAATTTTTATTTTTCATTTTTTTTGTTTTCTATTAATAAATTGTTTGTAAACGGCTTGCAAGGTGGCAGCACGTTACATCCAATTGGGTAAGAATACCACCAAATTAATTACTATACATAAGAACGTGTTTAATAACATTGATCCTAAATATTATGTCCATATATAAATGTTCTAATTGTAAATATTCAAGTCAATGTTTTTTTCCATTTAGTTTTAAGTGTAGTTGATGAATCTGGTTCACCATAACTCTATCCATGTGTTTATTTCAGATATCCTTTAACCCTACAACTGTTCATGCTAATTTTTTGCAATGCCAAGCCACTTCGGTGCGAGTGCAACTATATTTTCAACAATTCGCCAAATATAGTAAAAAAATACAAAAGTGTTAAATAGCTTTTTTGTAGAGAAAGGTTCAAAGAATTTATATATGACAGGAAAAAAATTATTGATGTAAAATTAACAAAGTCATTAGCTCAAGAAACAAAAAATGTTCAGTAACGAAAGGAAAAACTTCAACTTTAGGCCTACATAAAAAGTAGTAAAGATTTTTTGTAATTTTTTTCATAAATGTAAAAATGTTTTGTAATTTAGTTCTAAATAGAACTGTACAAAAATATTTATCAATTTCAAATTTCTTATTTTGAAAGCGCCAGTTTTTATGTTTTTACTACAAGACTCTTAACAAAACTAGGCCTAGTTTGAATAGTAATTTAGGAATATACCCCTTGTCCAAATATGAAATATTATTATAAGAAAGTGTAGAGAATAAATCATAGAATTTATCCGTATACTTGTAAATTATCATTTTGTAAACAACTATTTCACATTGTATTACAGTAGAACTTCTTTAATCCGAAACCCTGTAATCCGAACGTCCACTAATCCGAACGCCATAGGAGTGAAATTTAAAATAATAATTTGAATTTTTTCTACTGTAGGCCTAATATTTTCCATACTAAGTTTATCATAAATATACTGTGTGCCTACTATTTGAATTAAATAAAGAATGCTTTAAATTGCACAGTATTTCTCATTTTTCTGTAACACTTATGATCCATTTTAGCCACGTTTTAACTGTTAAGTTATGTGAAAAGCACAATATGTTCTGTAATCCGAACCATTCGATAGTCCGAACCCTCCCGGTTTTAATTAGTTCGGATTAAAGAGGTTCTACTGTACTTGTTTCACAAAATTAGAATAAACTGTGAAAAGTTTGCGCGGATAAAGGGCATACAAAGTGACCGTGGGAATCAGACTTGCGTTGCGATCTCAAGCGGAGGTTTGAATTCTACGAAAGTCTGCATTTCCCACTGTTGCATGAATAACATCTAACCAGTAAAATCTAGTTTACTTTACACCAAACGAAAGATCGAAGTTTTCCCTGCAAAACGATATAAATAGAAGTACAACCAATTGTAAGCGCTATCTCGAATGCAAAATGTGCTGTTTCATTGGTTGAAAACTGTCCAATTGCAAGGGTTTACAAAAACCTTTATATTTTCGAAACTATAAGAGTTATGTCTGATTGGAAGGCAGATTTAATAAGTTCAAATCTTGACGAATCTAATGGTATCTTTATATTATTGTCAAAATATTTCTGTCGAGCGGTATTGAGCTTATAGAAGTGGCTAAGTTGAGTCATTTCTTTGTGTTTTATTCGTGCAACATTAGGTTTTCAGAAAACTGCAATTTTAAAACGATGATTACGTATGTAAATACATGTTTTAGAACAAATTTGTAAATACAAAAATTAAAGTTTAAATCATTTCCTTTCCAACAGTTTTTATTTTATTGCGATTGGATGATTTTTAGTGTGTGAAATATCCAATACAAAGTAGAGTTGTCAATTAAGTAGTGCGAGACCTAGGCCAAGTGTTTTTGACTGGTCAATTGAGCAGTCAATCACGGCTATGGTTATCATAATATTAGCACTTTTATTAAGTTATATAAAGTTGCACTTAAAAATCCAGGATGTTATAGTTTTTTGAATGTTTGCATTATTTAGGCCTAATTAACACTATGACTTACACTACAGTATGTAAATCAAGTAAAAACCATAGTAACACTTACAGCATATCCATTGACTGCTGCGATAATAGGCTTCTTGCACTTTCCAATATCATTCCATTGTTCTAGTAGTCCCGTCCTTACATTGTTGGAATAAGTCTGGGGCAACATTTCCTTAATGTCAGCACCTAGAAACAAGCTTTAAGTCTATCACAAAATTAAGAACTTTGGACCACATCGTTAGATTTACAATTTGATTAGCATATAACAATCAATGTTGGACAGAACAGTTAGAAGGTAAAGTTAGATTCAAAGTAATCCTGAATTAGAGTACCGATTTATATTAGAAATATAAAAAAAGTTTTATCTTTGAAATATACAAAATTACAGATTGCATGCACTAAACAAAGAAAACTAAAACTCTTAATTACCTTCCAACGCCATCGATGAGTTAATAACTTAAATACGCACCGTTCTCAGTCAGAATTATTTCTACTTTAATGATGCATTTTACTCTCAAAATGAAGGCCTAGCCATGGGTTCACCATTATCAGGTATCCTCTCTGAAATTTTCCTCAATCATTTCGAGAACAAATTTCTATGGACTGATTCTAACAAGTTCAAAAACAAAATAATATTTTATAATAGATACGTGGATGATACTATCTTGTTGTATGATGGAAGTGACAGACCACTGAACTTACTAAAGAATTATTTAAACAATATCCACCCTAACCTCAAATTCACACTGGAAACTGAAACTAATAATAAACTAAATTTTCTCGACCTAACCTTATACAAAGAAGGAAACCAAATTTGCTACAAAATATACCGTAAACCAACCGCCACTGACCAAACCATACATTCATCTTCACACCATCCGTTAAACCCGAAAACAGCAGCCCATAATAGCCTAGTCCATCGCCTTCTAACTGTTCCTTTAAATAAATCAGATTATGATTGTGAATTAAATATCATTAAACACATAGCTATGACTAACGGTTATAATAGTACCTTGATCGATAACCTTATCAAAAAACACAATAGAAAAACGGTTAAGGCTAATAAACAAAAACAAAAGTACATCTCCATAGAAAACGGATCGTTTTTAAACAACACCATACATAACGAAATGGCTAAAAATGACATCAAGACTATGTATAAAACAACCAACAAGCTTGAACGTCTGCTCAGTTCACACAGCAACGGTGAACCAGATTTGGCCAAAAAAACGGGAATTTACCAGCTTTCATGTAGTGACTGTCCGAGTTTCTATATAGGCCAAACAGGCCGCCCTTTTGTAAAAAGGTTCAAAGAACACTTACCCAAAAACAGACCGGTTTTGAACACTCCCAAAGCCAATTACGCTGAACATTTAATAAGTAATTTACATGGCTACAGCGACTTTAAAACTAACATGAACATCTTACATTTATGTAAAAAAAGGCCGTTACATGGATTCATGGAAGGAGTTTGCCATTTACAGAGCCTCAAAAATTGAAAAACAACATTTACTAAACGATAAAGTGTCATTCCCATCCAACATACTGTTTGACACATTGATTAAAATGGAGAATAATAAAATAAAAAAGTAGACTTCCGTTTGCCTACTAAACTTCAGTTCCTGAACCAAAGCCAGATAAAGTTCAGTAGGTGACCTACCTTTGCCCGAGCAAGATGTATATAATTAGTGACATTTGTTTGTGCGTTTTTTGTGTTTTCGTTGAATGTGTTTTACGACGATCTCACTAGTGAGAGAAATAGTTTTATCTAACTGTATATTTTTGTGGTGTACGAATCAGTGTGACCAGAAGATGGGGTAACCCGAAACTGCAGTCGTCACATCAAACAACATAATAAGGATTGAAAAAAAGACGTATACAGGTAAATTTATACCTATTTAACATATTTTGTTAAAGAAAACAAGCGTGAAATACAAAAATACACATCTAATTGTAAATCAAAAAGAAATTTCTACTTGCTCCTTACAAACTAAAAGCAGTTAGGCCTATATTATTTTCAAGCGAAATATATATCTATATATATTATAAGCAGCTTTTCCTGACTAAATGGCAGCCTTATAATCAACGTGGAGCAAAAACTACTCGAAGATACAAATACGAAAATTTAAAAACATGGTATTCTTATGGAGACTTAGAAAGGAATTTGCAAGATTTTTATTTAAAGCGTAAAAATAGTGGAAATTCATGAGTTCACTCCCAGCCCTATAACGGATAAAACAGCTGTTTGGATCAAAAGCTTAGCAACACATGTTTGTTTACATTCACTACCATAGCAACCAAATTAGTAAATTTAGAATCAGTTTATTATTCTCCCACAACCAACAATTATATTAACAAACTAAAAGCAAACACAAACAAAAATCAATTTATAATGCCTAAGTAATGTATTATAATTTGATTCAAACATCTGTTGTTACATATATTATAAATAAAACGGCTGATTTGGATAAAAAACTTAACATAATTTTAGGTTAGGCCTAAACATTAACAAATACACTTTAATTGAAAGCATTTACATTTATTACCATAGCAACTAACTTGGGCGAAAATATAATCAGGTAATTATTCTTTAAAACTGACATTTTTTTAGATAAAGTAAAAAGCAAACACAAACGAAAATCAACGAAAAAGGCTTACTCTATTATAATTCAAACATCTGGTGTTACATATTATATTGTTCCCTTTAGTTGGCAATATAAAAAATTTGTTTGAAATGTTGATTGTTTAAATATTAATGGTAAACGCATCCTGCAATTTGAATTATTGACTCTGGTGAGTGTCTATTTCTATCTCTGTCTTGCATTATGGGTCACCGCTATCCCCACCACTCTACTTAGTTCTAAAACCCTTTGCCCTAATCAATAATGTCCGTGAAAATATAAGAGTAAACAATAATCTGTTTGCATTAGCTTTGGGGTTGGTGAGCAAAACAAGCAGGGGTGGAGGCCCTAGTTACTTATATATTCTTACATATTTTCTTGTGCAAACTTTAACTAACAGGAAATTAGGTAAACTAGGGGAGACCCCTGCGTGCTCCGCACGCCAACCCCCGGTGCGACCTTCTAAAAACATATGTTATGTTTTATTTATAATAAAAGTGTAGGATTAATAAT
This sequence comes from Philaenus spumarius, assembly GCA_018207615.1. Classification (NCBI taxonomy): domain Eukaryota; kingdom Metazoa; phylum Arthropoda; class Insecta; order Hemiptera; family Aphrophoridae; genus Philaenus; species Philaenus spumarius. Next base: position 74,367 of record JAGFPH010002995.1, on the reverse strand, counting down.
AACCTCAAAACTAACATGGTAAATAATGTTCAATGTTCAAATCAAATTATTTCTTATATTTTATAACAGCAGTAATAATAAAGGTTAAAAGAACCAGTAAGGCTCAGGTCTACACTTAATCAAAAACCTAACAAAATAAACGGAATCAGTTAACTGACACAAAATTTCTCCCAACTTACTGTAGTCAAAATAATATTGTTTTTAATCATTTTATTTACTACTTTTTAGAACAAAACAAAAAAATAATATTCTACCTACGTCAATCGTATAAAAAAGTTAGTGTCCCAGGCGGGATTCGATCGCGCGACCTTTGAATTACTGGCCGTCTTCTCTACCGTTGTGCTATCCCTTGCGGCCGTTGCCGTGATGCTAGATTGACAACATAAACTTGTTTATTTTTTAACATTTCCCCATAATTATGAAACGCCGAAGTTTTGATAAAAGCGGATGGTGTCATTTTGTTTGGCATCTTAAGCACTATAAATACTGAAAATTTGATCAAAATCGTTAGAGCCGTTTTTGAGAAATTTGCATTTTTATCGTTTTTTATTGGTTTTTAGGGGTAAATTACCCTTAAAAATTAAAAATTCCAAAAAATTAAAAAAACGCCTGGAGATATTAGGGTTTAGTACCTACATACCAAATTTCATGAAAATCGGACCAATAGTGTCCCCTCTGGTCGTATATACATACTGACACACTGACAGACAGACACCACGTTAAAAACACTTTTTTGGGTTCAGGGAGCACCAAAACAAAAAATTCCACTAAAAATATTTTTGGGTTCAGGGAGCACCAACACAGATAATTGCACTAAACAATTTTTTGGGGTTCTGGGAGCACCAAAACAGATAATTCAACTGAAAATTCAAATTCGAATGTTTTTACGAAAACAATACTTTCTCCATATACTACGTATAGGGTGGAGAAAGTAAAAGTTATGAATAATAACCTCAAAACTAAGATGGTAAATAATGTTAAATGTTCAAAACAAATTAGTTCGTAAATTTTATAATGTGAATAAATAATTCATTTCCTCCCTTATAAAAATCAATATTTACTTCCACAAAGCAGCTGTATTAGTTAGTTTCTTATTATATAAACAGCTGTTTTGTATTAAAATGTTTTTATAACCTTCTGAATAGTGTAATCATCGTTATTTACATCCACGAAATCAGCTGGATTAGTTTGTTTCTTATTATAAACAGCTGTTTTGTATAGAAATGGTTTTTAAATATTTTCCATGTTAATCTTATGGGGAAAACCCGACCTTTGAGATTAGCTCACGCCATTAAGGATAAGAATTTTTGACTTCTAAAACCTTATTGCAAAACTACGAAATGAGACGAATTTTTTGAAACCTCAAACATTAAAATTGGTCCAGAAATAAGGGAGGAGTTGTGTTTACAAAAAACGGCTTCACGTATTATATATAAAGATACAATTGGCTAAGGCAGTTTTGGCTTTACCAGCACAGTTAGTACTTCAACGATTTATATTTCTGTTTAATTTACTGCTCTTCTTTTTACGTGGTTCTCACCTTTTATAAGGGAAAAGTCCTTATGCGGTTTTAAACTTTGATATGAAACTGGGTCCCGTCATAATTTTGTTTATGTCCTTTGACCCCATGTACAAGTTCCATGATTGTTTATTTTCTAAATGTTACTCGAACATGAGTAGGCCTACTTATTAGTTTCTTTTATCAATGTTAATCATTATTTAAGTCTTACTTTATTTCTTACTAATATTTGTATTTAAAAAGTAGCACATGTTAAAGGTTATTTGAAAAAAAAAGTTTTTATCTATACTTATAAAAGCCAAATACCATTGACTCATCACAGTTTCTCCAAAACCACGAGGCCTACAAACATGAAATTTGGCACTAATACTCTTTATAGGCTCTAGACGCGCACTAAGAATGGGTTTCCGAAAATTCAAAATTTTAGGGGATCAAAGTTACTAAATCACGATTTATCAAAACCTACCGAACGGATTGGAATGAAATTTGGTACGTAGCTTCCTCTAGGGCCATAGATGTTCGCTAAGAAAGAGTTTAAAAAAATTCAAAATTTTAGGGGAGGTTTGGGGGTCAAAGTTCCTACAAAAAACCATATAACGGATTGGAACGAAATTTGGTATGTAGCGTCCTCTAGGGCCCTAGGTACTCGCTAAGAAAGGGTTTTAAAAAATTCTAAATTTTAGGGGGGTCAAAGTTACTAAAACGAAACACCGAACGGATTGGAATGAAATTTATTATGTAGCTTCCTCTAGGGCCCTAGGTGCTCGTTAAGAAAGAGTTATTTTTTAAATTGAAATTTTAAGGGAGGTTTGGGGGGGGTCAAAGTTACTACAAATCCCCATAAGAAATACATAGGGCCCTAGGTGCTCGTTAAGAAAGTTTTTTTAAAAATTGAAATTTTAGGGGAGGTTTGGGGGGAGTCAAAGTTACTAAAAATCCCCAAAAGAAATACACAGTGTAATATATTTATTGATATAATATATTTTTTGTTAATATACATTTAACTTTGATTTGTCTATCCGTGCAAAGCCGGGTCGGGCCAGCTAGTAGGCCTATAATAGGTTATAAAATAAATTATTTCACTGATTGTAATTTTAAGTTATTAATTCTAGCGTATTGCTTGCGGATTATAATCTGCATTTGTTAATTACCATAAAAGAAGATAATGCATGAGTTAATTAAAATTTTACGGATTGCATTTAGCCCATTTTATTTTAATATTTCTATTTATTGTAATTTTTAATTTTATGGCTGCATATTTAGATACAAATGACTTTTAAAGTTGAGTTCTAAATGACAACGGCCATTCGACAATTTATGGCATTTTACACAGTAAAAAATAGCAACTGGAAAGATTGTAATTAATAAAAATCAGAACCTCTAATACCTTGTGATTAATTAAAATGTTAGAGAAATTAACCATACAAAAGATTAGTACAGCAGCATAAGTCTTGTCTATTGCAGTTGGTTTCCAATTAATAAGCCTTTATATCGTAATGCGGTAAAAAAAAGTGGCAACATTACTTACGATACATTCTTACGGTTTGATTGTATTTTCGAGTGTAAAATAATACAAGAATGTCAAACTTGATTTATATTTTAGTTTGTTCATAATGGACGAGTGAACCCATTAATTTTATTCCCTTTGTGGAATTACGTTGTAATTTAATAATTCAATTGTTTCACTTTCACAATCTAATATTATGAAATGTTCCCTATTCTTTTTTATACCGGTAATAAAACCAAGTACGGGACCTAGTCACTTTATACACAATAAATCTCAAACAACATTATTTAATAAAATTACAAATAAGTAACTATTATTACTACTATTATTTTATAATAGTAAATATAAACTATCCGTGGTCTCTTATAGAATCTTATTTATAAAACTTTGAAGAAAAACTAAAGACAACTATGCATGACCTTGAAAATAATCAGTTGTGTCACTGTTAACATAAGATAACCTCAAAGATAAATGATTAAATTAGATTTATATGTTTCGAAAGAGCAAACGTTGTTTCTTCTACTTTACAAACACTTTATATTAAAATTTTTGAAAGAGCAGCCAATAACTGTTTGCCTGAACTTTTCTTTACAGGTTATAAAATAATTATCTGCCATTACTAAACACAATTAATAATGTAAAATATAGATTATTATGATTGAAAACTTATATAAAATCATTTATTACATGTTTGCATCAATACTTTTCTCTATAGCGTACTAGGCTGTTGCCTTAGAACATTTAAAAATTAGCTACAAAGTTCCCACATAACGTAGGTTAAATTTAAGAGTCTAACCACGTTTAACCCTTTCAACGCCAACGTCCTGTTTAACCGGACGTTTCAAAACATTTAAAAATTTCCAACTTCCAATTGTGCCGGACGTTTGGAAAAAATCATCAAAAAATCAAAATCATTATTTTTGTTAATATTTTATATCAATCTACTAGTTCTTTCCGTTTTACATATGATATAGTATAAAAAATCGATGTAAATTTGAGGATGAATGAAAGTAGTGTTCATAAATCTCAATCAAAATAAGCAGGCTGTTACAAAATTATTACTTCATTTTAAAGAATATCAAAAATTGTGGTTATAGTTACCTTTAGAATGACCACAATATTGTCTAAAATTTTAAAATATCAAAAGATAAAAACAACACAATACCGATAGTAAAGGTGAGACTATGTGATTAGTCAACAGAATTATCTAAACGACAATGACTCGATTTCAAAAAGCCCTTCAGTATTATCTTACTACTGTAGTATTCGTAAATATTCGGCTATTTTCTTGTTCAGCATGTTGTGCTACATATTAAAGTTCATTATTTAGTTCACAAGTTCAGAATAAAAATTTTAAAACTACTGAATTTTATTTAACATTCTGTAATACGTATTAAAAAGCCATCACCATCTGTAGATCAAACAAAACAATATTTTTTATTTTCTCTGCAAAAACTAAATGTGTTTGTCATATTGTTTTTTTTTTTTTTTTACTTTTCATTTTCACCTCTGAGAAGTACTATGTCGGTGTTTAAAGGTTAGTGGTATATTTTTAGTTTAACATTGGTATATTTTTAGTTTAACATTTGTTTCTTTAACATAGGCCTAGATCTTTTGGTTGATAACGGGAGTTGATTCTATTCTCGAAACGTTGTGTAAACACATGCACAAATGAAGGCAAATGTCCGAATAAGTAATAATAAAAAGGAAGAAGGAACTAAAAGTCAGAAGTTCTGTTACTGTATGTATACGTACAACACAAGAAATCGTAGAGTTGGCCTACTGCATACATCTTGTTTTTGTATTTGGTTCGATTGATATAACGATCGGGTTAAGGCAGTTCAGTAACTCAGCAGAAAAAAATGCTTTGAAAATACTATAGTTTTTTAAGAAAAATGTTTATAAGTAATTTTACCAATTCAAAAAAGTAAATCTCAGCCCAGTGATGGTGCTTTTATTTGTGTTCGATTATGACTATAAGTAACCTTAGGTATCGGTATTACATTTATATTTATTTTTAGTTGTATTTGTTGTAAGCATCCACTAAATGACAGCCTAAGACTAGTTCTTTAAGATGAAGTGAAATAAACTGATTTAAAAAAACGTCAGTGGATAAGATAAACCAGGGGTTCTAAACCTTTCAGGCTCTGTGCTCCCCTTTTGAACACTGATGTGAGGTCATGTCTCCCCCCCCCCCGCCCACCACCATATGTGGTTATACAATTGGAATTTGAAACTGAAGCCAGTTAGCATAACTGACGCTGGTTATTAAATGAAAATATAAATAATTTCACTCACAAAATATTATATTACTACACATGACTTTATTTTGAACTATATATAAATTTATTTGAGGTAATCTAGAATCTATTTTAGGTTGGCATGTAATACCAGTCACTTTCACAACATTATGAGAAGGCTGTCAGCGTTTGTCCTCGACATTATTTGAATATTTTATTTTTTTAATACGCTCGTGCCTCCCTTGAACATTTTATGAAATTAACATAAGTGGGATTTTCATATCCTAAAAGGTTAGATCAGTAGATTAGTAGTTTAATTAAAACGTTTAATGTTTGGCTTATAAACTAATTTTAAACTTTAGTAAAATAAAAATGCCTATATTTAATTATTATGAGGGGTTTTACAACTAATTAACTTAACATGGTCTAGACTGACCTGCTGCGAATGCCTTTTCATTGCCCGTTATCACCACAGCTCCAATACTTTCATCCTTGTCAAATTGTTTGACAGCGTCGACAAGCTCGGTTATAAGAGCATCACATAGAGCATTCAAAGCTTTAGGCCTGTTTAACTGAATCAATCCAATATTCTGTTTCTCTCCTTTCTTTTCTGTTAAAATATGTTGATATGCAGGTGCTATAAACATTGGACAAAAATAATAGGTTATACTTTAAAATAGGGTTTTCAAGTAATTTATTAGATTAAAATAGCCTACAGTATACACCACTATGGCATACTTGAGAAGAGTTGGTAGATTTTCTTAAGGGTCTGCTGTAGTGGCAGCCATCTTGGATTTTTATCCCATAAGAGCAATGTTAAATTTCAAACCATTTATTTCGTTTATTTTTTATCATAAAATTGTTTGCAAGGTCTCATTTTGAGCACAGTCACAATACGAATCCGTCTTGCAATTTACATTTTTTTTAAATGCTTTTGATTTTGACATTTTGTAAGTACATAGTTTGAATTTTTTCCCTAACACAATAAGAAATTAATAACGAAAAATAATTTGCGAGAAGGATCCGAAATTTTATAAATATTCAGTTTTTTTTTCAACACTCAATTACAAAAGATAGACTTATAAAATGGTTTGAAATGAGGCAATGTCAGCGCAAGAAATTGCACTGTTTAGATAGGGATATAATGAGAGGTGTTTGCGTTCCGGTGGATTTCTCGTTTACTGGAGCAGACCCTTAAGGCGAAAAATCAGTTGATTATCATTGCTTTGTGGTAGAGGAAAGGTTATTCAAATTCAATAAAATCTGAAATATTTTATTTATAGGCCTAGCCTAGACCTACTCCACTTTTTACTTAGCCTAATTCTTCTATTCAACTTTTGGTTTTGTCTTATATTTTATTTGACGCAATCAGTGGTTATAACTATGGTGGGTCAGTTGTTTTTTCTCATATTGGTACCAGTGGAGTGTACACATAGCCCAAATGGCTAAACTTAGCATCTGCATTTTTTCTAATTTTTATACTTAAGCGTCTAGTTTTAGAATATAAAAATAAAATGTTCCCCTTATTTAGTCATTTTTGGCGCAAGTTTACTATTCGACCCTAAGCTAACCTATGGTAGCAGAAATGCAAGAATAATTAAAAAAAGTAGCCTAAAGGTTCTAACGTATATTATTTAGTCACCATATGTTTACCTGTATTCAAAATTTAACAGTAGAATGTAAAACGTCATTGTCTGCAAAAATATCAGCATAGGGTCGAATAGTAAACTTACGCTGTCATTTTCTGCTATATGATTACCTAGCTTTTATTTGTAAGTTAAAGGGTAGTTATATTACAAGTTATGTAACCCTTGCACAGGTTATGTACAAGGGACTTATTTACTGCTCAATACATAATTTGATGGCAATATTTTTGTAAACTTCAATTTGCAATATCTTATGTACAAAATTAACATATTCCAGTAATAACTTTAAAAATCTATAGCCTAGACCTACATTAATTCATTTCTAACTAGGCCTACTTACCAGTAGCAAAATACTTTTGTGAAACCTGGCATGAGATCAATGGATATTTTGCTTCAATTTTACCTAAGTGACCAACAAAACGCACAACAGAAGAAAACATTGTTTTTTAGAAAACTGATATAAATGTACTTAAAAAAGTTACAAAGAGTAAGTTTAAAGCAATAACCAAACTGCAGTTATATGTAAATAAACAAATTTACTTTACGAGATTATTTGAGCCGCCGACAACAAAAACCCTTTCAGCACAAAATTATTTTATAAATTAAATTATAACACAAGACACAAGACAAGACTTGTAAGACAAGAGCTACCAAGTGGAAGTGAAGTGAATAAAATTGATAAAGAAACTCTGTCCCTCAACTCAAAATAATCGGATTCTGATTCTGATAGTGATACTCACTACTCAGTGATAGTGAGAAACAAGGCTTTTTATCTTTTTTCTTTTTCCTTGTTTTGCTATTCAGCTGGGCACTAAGTTATGTCATGTGGCCCCTTTGGTTTCTTCGTTGCCTTAGTTATAACAATCATGTGTCTGCAAAACACAACTTCAAAATTTTGATGTGGTTTAAATTTATTTGGCCGTTTTAATATAGGAAAATCGTCATACGGTTAGGTTTGAGTTTAAAAGGGTATGGTATGTTTGTTCCAAAACATTTAAGTAGAAGCTTTGATTTGACTTTTTACTTTCTCACTATAATATAGTATAGAGAAAGTATAGTGATCGCAAAAAAATCGATGTTGAGATTTTTGTGGAAATATCCGTTTTGGGACCCCCTGAGTCCAAAAAAGTGTTTTTTACAAAATGTCTGTCTGTCTATATGTATGAATGTATGTCTGTATGTATACAAAGCTAGACCGAAAAATATTCAATCGATTTCAAACAAATTTGCACCAGACATGTCAAGTAGGCCTGTATAGATGCACGAAAAACGGGTTTGACAAATTTTGAAAAACAACCTCTTTTAGGCAAAAAAAACCCCAAAAAATTAGTTATTTTTTTTTTATAAAAAAAACGGCTCTAACGATTTTGATAAAATTTGGCTTAGTTGTAGCCTTTAATGTACCCTACCATATTAAAAAACATCATCTTTCTAAAAAATCTCGTTTAGCAAATAATAATAACTGATTTTGGGGTGTTTTGGCCATAGAGGGTCAACATTTTACAAAATATTGTTTCGTGCAT
>JAGFPH010002995.1:53234-65832 GCA_018207615.1 Philaenus spumarius | reverse complement strand
TTTTGGCCATAGAGGGTCAACATTTTACAAAATATTGTTTCGTGCATCTATATAGTCCTAATTGACGTGTTTGGTGCAAATTTGTTCGAAATTGATCGAATAATTTTTTCTCTAGATAATAATAATAATAATAATATGTTGTATTAGTTAATCTTTTACTTTAATAAATCAACTCTCCTACCCCACCTACAATTATAAAGTCACAGTGAATCTGTTTAATAATTTAAATATTATGTTTGTGAGAAAGTAAATGCCATTTCCTGGCACCGTTTATTGTAATGGTTTTTTGGTAGTCACACAAAGCAGGAAATTTAAGAATTAAAACAAAAACCGAGAACATTCATTTTTTTAAATATAGGAATAACAATAGAGAACTTCTGTTAAAATGTTGTTTTCTTCTGTCTTATATGCCAGTTAATATATACATATTTTATGCTTTAAGCTTTCATATCATATGCCATTTGCAGAATAATTATATAAAATACATGGTTCAGATCCAAATGGCACCTGCTTTTTCCGCATCCTGATTCCTGATGACGTCATCGTTGCGTAGTTCACTTCCTCAACCCGCTTTTCTTTCTCAATCTCTTCTTGTTCTCGTACTGGAATAGTCGACTCTGCGATGGCCAAGTTCATTCAACTGAGGTATGTTAATATCCGTTTTCATCCATTAATGATTCTGTAAGGATATATACATAAATGAGCTTGTTGATTTCTACTGTTGTTTATTTGCAATATTTAAAAATCTTTAGTGCCTTAGTGGCACGACTTAGTTGAATTTAGAAAGTTTGTGATAGGTATTTATTTAGACAACGTGGCTAACAAATCAAACTTAGGCCTATAAACAGCATTCGAAGATTTAATGATTTTATAAAATTAATATTCTCTATTTAGGTGGTAAATATCTTGTTAAATGTTGTGAATTATGTTTGAAAAGCCACGTGGTTTTGGTGTTGTGTATTAGGCATTTCCTAGGCTAGGCTGTGAGTTTATGCCTAAGCCTAACTGGTATTGATCTAGATTGACATGAAATAGCGTAGGTATTATTTGATTTCTATTAATATGTTGAGTGTATAATTTGCAGGATTTCTTTAAATATTTATGGTCACCTTCATCAGCACAAATACTTGTAACCTAGGCCTTTAAAAAAAGATCTGAAGTATCCTACCCTAGGAAGAGATCAATTTATTGGATAGACTAGGCCTTACCTTTTGTTGTATTTGACTGTGCCTCACTTACAAAGTAGGATACGCCTCTAGGTCTAAGCTTTATTGGTATTATAGGGCCTAGGTATGCTTAGTTTAATGTAATGTTTAATTCTATTTCTAAACGTCTTGAAATAGTTGAAAACAAAATATTTAGAAAATTTAATGTAGGCCTAGTCTATTTTGTTATAGGCTAACCATTAAATACCTTAAACTTAAACACATTAAATAAATTCTACAGATTTTATTGAGTCTGTATTAAGCTGTCTTGTCCCTGGATAAATGTATGCAACTGTGCTAACTTAAGTCACAAAAGTTAAATACCTTTTGATAAAATTTCTTCAAAATGGTAGGCCTATGTATTTAATTTTGAATATTTGTGCCTGTGCGATTACGTGAAAATGAAGTTCTTAATTTTAGAGCGCTTGAACAACTGATGCACTTTTGTAAACTGTAGTATGTTGTGCACAGTGGATGCCTCATTAAAACTAAAAGTAGACAACTCTGTTTACAAGGTTAATTTATATTACCTGTTTTTTCCGTCAAGTGATCCACTAGTATTAAAAAACACTACCGCGGTTTCGGACTTATTCAATAGTCCATCTTCTGGTGTAAACGTCGCTCACATGAGGTCGTCAAACATTAAAAAACTGTTACAACACATTTACATTACAACACATACACAAAAATATACAACAAATAACGCACAACATTTAGGTCGTAGTTGCCCGCACGGGTACTGGGTTAGGACTGGGTAACTCTGTTTGCATTAAAATATACGTACTGAAATTGACCTACATTGTTAACAAATGTATCAATTTCTTTGGCTGTGATTAGACCAATGTCTCGTTCGTATGAACTCTTATGATTTTGATTATCATTATCTGAGCCTACATACTATACTGTTGATGTTGCAGACTTTATATTGTATAATTTGGTGTAATTTCATTGTTGTGTTTTTGATTTTTGGCAGATGCTGGGGATACTTTGTGACTGTGGAGCATTCAGCTGACTCAATTGAAGGTATATTTCATGTACGTTTTGAACTGTAATTGTTCCGGGAATGAATATAAAGAGAAATAATAGTTTTTACAGTAAATGGTGTTAATTTCTATTTAATTAGATGATAGACTTATTATATCTTTAGTAACTGTAATAATTGTTGCATAAATGGAGAGAAATTAATATAATTGAAAAGGCCAAATATGGCTTGATGTTGCTTAGCCAAAAGGATACTGATTTCTCCTCTTCGTGTCTGATACCATTTCAACTAGTAATTCTGTAATTAACCCTCCAAGTGCTAATCAAATCACTTTAAAATGCTGGGCCATTTTTAGCATCTTGCATGGTTAGTTTAACAATTATTTTTTATATAAAAGAATGTATTTAAATAGCATGTATTATATATCAAATTGTTCATAACAACATGTTCTACAATATAAAATAAAAATAAAACACTTAACCACTTGGTGTTAAAAAATTACGTCCTTAGAGTGTTGGAGTAAATTTTTTTTTAATTTTTAGGCATATAGATGGTCTTGAAAATGTAGTAATGTAAATTTCAAAATATACAAATTGTTCTAATTTTAGTTCTGAATAAGAAGTGTATCTCAAAAAGCTAGTTAATCTGAAACATTTACTAAAAATTTAAAAAATAACACATGTAATTTTTGAGAAAAATGTATTATACAGTACATGAATAATTATTTGTATACTATTTCATAAATAACCCATGTTGAGTCGCTAATCTGAGTCCACAAATGCTAAATGTCTAATATAATAAGATTTGTGCAGAAAAAAAAATGTTTATGGACCGACTAAACAACCTTAGTCAGTTGCTAAGTTTTTACACAAACGTAAACAAACCACAGCCTACAGCTGACAATATTGTCATCTGTTACTTTTTTTCTTCCAAAGACGACAAACTCGCACTGCCTAGTAGATAGAGAATTCAATTTACTTTCATTCTATGTAATGGGCAAGTTTATCCGATAACTATAGTTTAGATATATTGATTTTACAAACTATCGCACTGTGCGATGCTAGCACTTTCAAATGGTCTGAACAGGTCGCACAGTGCGATAGAGTAGCACTTGGAGGGTTAAAACAGTATTGATTTATAAAGTTGTTAGGTGTGGTGCTTAATAAAAAACTTAAAAGGTGATTTAACAATTGTATGTGGTAAAAGCTATGTACTGGTTCCCTTAGAGAGCAGAACCCGAGAATGTTTGAAAAATATATTCTCAGGTTTACATGATAATTTGGGTATACGATCCTCGGCTGATATTTTTGCAGACGGCGACCTTGTTTTTCATTCTACTGTTATTAAATTTTGAATACATGTAAACACTGCGTGACTTAAGTTAGAACTTCAGGCTTTTTTATTTTTTTTTGCTTGTCTGTTATAGGCACCACCTAATTACAGATCAGGTGGTTTAATTGAGTCAGGTTATGATAAAGATATTATAAAGTTCAGACCTATTTTTAAATTTCAGTGGTTTACGATAGCACAGTATTTAGCACTGATTCCCAAAATGCGGCAATGTCAGCGAGAAGTGTTCAGAATACATTGCCCCGGCAGTAGCTACATCCGAGCGCCACATGTACTCTGCTAACTACGAGTCGCAAGTGACTACATGCTGTTCCCCGTTGTATTTTGTTACATTCGATCTACTCATTGGGTATTTGCCTCAGTTTCCGGATCTACAAATTATATTTGTGATTTACCATAAAATGTTCGTACCCCACGTTATGAAGTTCATTATAATACCCCTTCCAACAATCGGATATTATTGTGATATAAGGTACACTATTCTTTGTTGTTTTTGCCAAAAGCGTAGCAGCACTCCTGTTCGGGATTTTTACCAAAAAACTCCCTATAGTTAATTATTAGGTGGTGTCTATAACCGACAAGTACCTTTTTTTATTGCATTTCTGTTGGCGTAGGGTTGTATAGTAAATTCATGCCTTTTTTGTGTGTTAAGATATACTATTTGGAGAACGGACTTCTTGAGGAATCTTCAGACATTCTTATTTTTTCGGAATCCATTAGTAGTAAAATCTAATATCTGAATATACAGTAAAGCCCTAATTATTCAAACTCGTATCAACCAAAGCGCAGGTTATCCGGAAATCCAAAAGTAATAGCCCTATTGTAGGCTACAATATTTCATTTTTTTTTTTTTTTATCAAAATCAAACCTTTTTCTAAAACTTAAAAAACAGAAATTAAGCAGCGGCTTTTAAAAAAAAAGTGCCTATGTTTTACTTTTACTTCAGCTTTCTCAGAACTCTGAAAAATGTTAAAAGTTTCCTTCGATGTTAGGCCGCCTATTTTCTCCCTCCTCGGAAACAAACAAACTAGACCCTACATATTTCTTTTCACACGTTTTTTTATGTGCACGGAGTAACTGAAACTTTATTTTTAATGTTTACTTGCAAAAAGTAGGTTGAAAATGTCGAAAAATGTAATCTTTGGATGGTCCGTTCAAAGTCAGTGACTATAGCAACATATTAAGTATAAAAATTCTTTAGTTTGTGCAGTGTGGTGACTTTAAAATTGTAAAGTTTTTATAAACTTTTAAAAAATAATGATGATAAAAAACTTGTTGAAAAAGTCAATGGACTTTACTGTTGTCAAGCCAAAAGGATACTGATGTTTAAAATACATATCTTAAGATTGCTTGTACATCTTATTTTCACACGGTTTAAAAAACAATTGTTTTGTTACAGGTGCAGGTTAGGTGACTGAACATTAGTAACTCTGTCCAGAATTATGTAAGTAAGTGTAATTAACTTATTTAAGCTTAACTTATTAAGCTAATTTAGTTTAGCGTGCTAGGAATATTAGTCCTGAAATATGTTTTACTAAAATTTGTTGCCTATTTATTGGCTTAAACTGAAGAGCAGCGATCTATATTATAAAGAGGAAAGATGGTTTTACTAGAAAACTACTTATCTGTTTTCTATGAAACTTATAGTTCAAAACGGGGGGGGAGGGGCTAAGAGACACGTTTTCATTGTAATAGCCTTGTCAATAGGCCTACTTTTTTCGTTTAATAAAAATTTTTCACCCAAACATCACTTTCCATATAATACATATCAAACTTATAAAAAAGAAAAACACCATCACTGGATAGATGGCAGTCCCATGAATTCTTCTATAGAATAAAAAATGTCCAGCTTAACATTTCATTTTTATAAATGCCTTTTCCTCTCTCATTGCCTCAAGTTATATAGAAATTCTTTTCAGCTGCCTTAAAATAAAAGCATTTATTAAATTAAAATTCTAAATTTGATTGCATTTTCAAATGAACAGCAATGAACAGCGTTAACTCATTCGCATTTAAAGGAAAGTATATGATGATACCTAATTGTCATGCCAGACTAGAGTTTCTGATTTTATTGATTGGAATATAATTCTGATGATTTTCCTTTGTATGTTTTGTTTTAATTTTAAATAGTTGTGTTTGACGCTTTTATTGATTCCTGGTTTTCTATTTTTAGATGTCAAACCTAGGACTGGTGCACTTAGGATATTAAAATGGCGGAGAAGATTTTGCCCAGCATGAATTGAGTTTCTAGATGCTTAACATAATTAAGTAAGTATAATTTGTATAGGTATAAACTTATACATATATTGTAAATTAATATAATTACCTATTATATCCATCTTGTAACTTCGTTCGCTTCTAGTCTAAGACGCGTATCAGACCTCAAACTCCGTGCGTATTCAATGGCTGTATCATACAGATAATTTGATTTGAAAGACAGTTGTTCGTTCAGTCATTTTGCGGGGTTTTCAAATGTGCCTTATATATTTTGACTTCTTCTATAAAGTGTTCATGAATCTGCTGCGTAACTGTAATTACTGTCTAACAAATGTTGTGCTAAGTTTAGATCTTATTTCGCGTTATTATGTAGCAGATGTTCTTTAAAACGTTCAGCCTGTTTATAATTATATATAATTTATTAGAGTAACTTGGATACCACAGAATGGGTTTTAAATTATTATACACATATATATTTTTAAAAGAAACGAACCTAGAAGATATGCCTAGTTTGTTGTCTGTAGTTTTGAAATAAGTTTGATCTGACCTTTATCATTCTGAATGTAATGTAAAGATAAAACAAACGAAATAACGAGTTAGGTTTAGTTTTGTGTAGCCCACTATAGATTAAGTAAAAGTAGTAAACTCTGAAAACTTAAGCGAGGATCAAAAACACAAGAAATACATTTTCACTAATTTATTGAGGTACATTTACTTTGCTGTTGGTTTTTTACCTGTCTCATTATAATTTTTATAAAAGTTTCTTCTTATCAAGTATTTATGAATTTTATGGTAGGCCTATTGATTGCGATTATTATATTTTATGATATTTACTTGTAGGCCTACTTGGGAGTTGTAAACTTGCCGTAGTCCCAGTTACATACAGTACTGGTATTTTTTCTGGTCTAATTATTACAATTATTGTCGCATAAAATAGGGAGAGAAATGATGATAGATTAAACTGATTGAAAAAGTCCAATATGGCTTTGATGTTGTTCAGCCAAAAGGATGCTGATTTCTTCTCTTTGTGCTCATTAGGTTAATGACAACATAGAAATCGTAGGCCTGCAGGCTGATCTAAATTTTCAAAAAGTGTTTTTTGTACGTCGTGCTGTTATTTTAATGGTTGTTTTTAGTAAATGATTTCATCGGATGGCTTTGGCAAAGTTTTCACCGGTTGTGTTTTCTCGTTTTTATATAAATGTAATGACATTTCACAGCGTTTAAACATTCAATACATAATGGTACGTTAACATTCAAGTTAAAGATAGACCCTAGAAGTCATGTCGGATATTTTTGTTTAAAAAAATGTGTTTTTGAATCTCCACCACAATGCAAACATTAAACATGGTTGCGTTCCCTTCCTGTGTTTCTGCTATGGGTTGTCTGTCATTGCATTAGCCTGACTTACTCCAAGCATAGCCTTATACTTTTAGTGTTTGGTTAAATCATATTCTAAATTGTATTAATCAGGTAGATGTCTAGAATCTGCCCCAAGGATAACCTTATTCTTAAAGCAGATGCGTGCCCGTCTTCATTAGCCTTAAGTGCAAAACAGTAGGACGTTAAACACAAAAAAAAAAATAAAATAAAGCAGATGCTAGACATCCGCTTTAGCTAATAGTGTTTAGTTAAATTTGCTTTATTGATTGTTATTTCAAATTGTAGACACTTGCTGTTGTTTTTCCTGTCTTAAGTTGATTTAAAACCATAAATATGTAAGATGTTAATACCATTCCATTTTGTTGATTGAAATGTGGTTTTAGTAAAATAATGGATATTTTCACTTTTCTAATTAGTTTAGCGGCTCTAATCTTTGCACTGGTGTAGCCATTGAAAATGTCAAATAGCTTAAGGTATTGTGTTGGTAATACTAGGCCTACAATATGGGATAAATGATGATATCTTTAATTACTTGAAAAGGTCAAATTTGGCTTTGATGTTGCACAGCCAAAAGGATACTGATGTCTCATTTGTAAATTAAATACTTGTAGAGTTCATTTTGATTTTTCTTAGTAATCCATTAGCCTACACAGGATAAATCTTATTGGATAACCATAAATAAATCTATTTACTTTTAACCCGGGAACTGGCAGAAGGCCATGCATGGCCTTCTCTCAGGCGCAGAATGCAACAATTGCACACATTTGCAAAAATTTGCATAATCGATAATTTAGCCCACTTAAAATTATCCAATCGTAATAAAACTGGCACCATTGGAATGGAAATGAATTAAACTTTAATTTTTGTATTTACAACTTTTTCGTAAAACGTATATTTACATACGTAATCATCGTTTTAAAATATGCACATCGGTTTACAGCTCTTTCCGTGCGCGAATGTTCATACAATTGTACCGTTATTTCCCAGTTCGTCAACGTTAAGACCGTCTACACTAATATTTCTTTGGCAATTATAACGATACCATTGGATTCGTCATGATTTTATCTTTCTGTTGGTGTCTTCCAATCAGATGTCACTGTAAAATTACTATTTTATTCAAGAGGTACTGTAAACCCTTGCGATTGGACAGTCTCTCAACCAATAAACAGGCCATTTGTCAATCGATATTTAGAAGGCAGTGCCTTATGTTTTGACAGATTTCTTTACACCATTTTGTAGAGAACAGTTTGATCTTTCTAACGGTGGGAAGAAAACTAGAAATAACCAGTTTTTTATTTGTCTAGACAGCAGTGAAAAGTTTATAATTAGAGCGGTCTGGTGTGACCGTCCGCTCTGTCTTGTTCCCACGTTATTCAATGCACGCTTATTGTCCGACCTTTATCGACGGCAAAATGTCATTAGATTGATGTCATTTTGTTATTCAAATAAATATAACTCAAATACTTTTGTGAACTAAAGAAAGACAAGTATACCGTTCTTTTCTTTGATTTATCCTCTACACTTTGTTATAATAATATTTCATTTTTGGTCAAAGCATATATTAGTAAATGACGTTACAATCTAGGCCTAGGTTTGTTACCAGTCGTGTACTTGAAACATAAAAACTGTTTTTTTCAAAATAAAAAATTTGAAATTGATAAATGTTTTTATACAGTTCTATTTAGAACTAAATTACAAAACTTTTTTACATTTATGAAAAAAATTACAAAAAATGTTTACTACTTTTTATGTAGGTCTAAAGTTGAACTTTTTCCTTTCGTTACTGAACATTTTTTGTTTCTTGAGCTAATAACTTTTACAATTTCAAAATAAACTAATTTTTAAAGGCATATTTGAAGTTTCTTCTACAAAAAAAGCTATTGAACACATTTGGATTGGGGTTCATTTACTATTTTTGGCAAATTTTTAAAAATATGCTTGCAAAACGCTAAAAACGGGCTGGCCAATTTTAGCTTTAACCATGCCGCTTCTAGGGTTAACAAATGCATACTGTTTTCCAATGTTTTATTATCAACAAAAGATTAAAATGGAAATATATGATGATACCTAATGTCATGCCAGACTAGAGTTTCTGATTTTTATTGATTGGAATATAATTTCTGAGTATTTCCACGTATCAATTTTAGTTTTCCTTTATCTAGTAGGAGTAGGCCTACTCTATTTCATTTGGGTATTTAAAAATGTGCATATTGGCTAGAAAGCTGCCAGCTTAGGTTGGTTCTATAATAGTAAACTAAAAACACGTTTTTATGTGAGGGTGGCTAAACATTCATGATGAGTTTGATACCGCCCCAGTCTTAATTTTTATTGAAGATGGGTTTGATCTGAAATAGTTTAGTCTGTATAAAAGCTGTGCTATTTTGGACATTATATTTAAAGAGGAAATATGTTATGATGAAACCTATAGTTGTTTATAGCATAGGTTGTTCACATCCGTTAGCCTTTTCCTGGTTCAGTTGCGCTTTCCACAACTATAATTGTCATGCTAATATTTAAGTATAACTTTAGTTTGCACTTTCAGTACATCACAATTGTTTGTAGTCTGAATTATCATTGGAATTTATTAATATATTTCCAAAGTTTTTCGCGCACTCTCGGCAAGTTTTTGGTCTTAGCATCAACCCTTGCAGAAAGATAAAACACATTCTGCTTGGGGGGGGGGGGGGGGGCAGATCCTATAATAAAACTAAAAAATACTGACGTTTATATGGTAGAAACAAAAGGTTAAACATTCATGATGATTTGATACCGCCCCAGTCTTAATTTTTGTTGAAGATGGGTTTGATCTGAAATAGTTTAGTCTGTTATAAAGTTTGATGAAAAGGTATTGTGGAGTAAAATAATGTTTGGTTGAAATGTTAAAACTGACAGATTTATTTGCTTTTTTCAGTGGTGACATACCAGGGCGACAAAGGATTGAGGGTGAAAGCTCTAAACCAAAGAGTTAAAGAAGATGACCAAAGGCAAAGATTTAGGACTGCAAAATATGTCAAAGGCAACATAAATAAATAATTTGGGTAGGCCTATTGCTTTTAGCTGAGTTATAGAAATTCTGACAACGCTGTTACTTCTCCAACAGGTTAAAAAGATGACTGAATGTTAAATTTGTTAATTCTCATATTGAACTTAATTTAAGGGGGTCGGCGCTAGCTGTTGGCCATGTTGGTTGACACTCCATAAGACCAATGTTAAATTAAAATCCTTATTTTTCCTTTATTTTTGATCGGATAGTTATGAACGATATGTCATTTTAAAGCTATGGCCAATACGCATGCAAATGGCTTTTCCAAAATTAAGAAAAACGTTTTGTTTAATATTTATTAACAATTTAAAAAATTAATTTTTAATAATTTTTTATGTTGTCACTATTAGTTATAGCGAAAAAGTACCAAGCCATTTGCATGAAGAATTTCGTCCCCAAGAGTTTGGTATTTTTTTGAAAACGCTATTTGAACGATTGCGAGTTTTAAATGGATTTAGGCTGAGCAATGTCCGTGTAACCTACCGCCGCTATAGGGTGACTTTAAATATTTTTTTACGATGTAACTATTAATTATAGTGAAAAATTATCAAGCCATTCGGATGAAGAATTTTGTCCCCAAGAGTTTGGTATTTTTTTGAAAACGCTATTTGAACAATTTCGGGTTTTAAATGGATTTAGGATGAGCAATGTCCGCGTAACCTACCGCCACTACGCTGGAGTCGCAGGTTGCTTTCTGTTTTACTAGAGCCGACCCTTAAGTGAACACGAAAGAAGTTGGCGGTTGGGTCATAATGACTCTAGTTTCTCTAACCATCTAAAAAATCATTTAATGTCAGATTTTTCCAATAATATTAACTGTAACCCTAGAACCGGCAGCTTTAACGAAAATGGATTTTTTGGCGTGTGCAAGCATTTATTCAAAAATTCGCCAAAAGTAGTAAATGAACCCCAATCCAAAAGTGTTCCATAGTTTTTTTGTAGAGAAAGGTTCAAAGAATTTGTATATGCCAGTAAAAAATGATAGATGTAAAATTTACAAAGTTATTAGCTCAAGAAACAAAAAATGTTCAGTTACGAAAAATAAAAGTTCAACTTTAAGTCTACATGAAATGTAGTAAAAAATTTTTGTAATTTTTTCCATAAACGTAAAAAGGTTTCGTAATTTAGTTCTAAATAGGACTGTATAAAAACATTTAACATTTTCAAATTTCTTGTTTTGAAAACACGAGATTTTATGTTCTTACTACAAGTCTGCTATCAAAAGTATGCCAAGTTAGAAACGTAATTTACTAATATATGCTGTGCCCAAAAATGAAATATTATTATAACAAAGTGTAGAGAATAAATCAAAGAACTGAACTGTATACTTGTAAATTATCTTTTCATAAAAGTGTTTGACTTAGAATTATTTGAATAACAAAAGTTAGAAAAATGTAGAAAACTCTCGTCTGTACAAGATGCGTGCGCAAACTCCTATGTCTAGCCATGTTGTAAAAGTCCGTTAGGCTTCAGGTTTGAACGTTAGATGAGACCGTATTAGCAATCACTTTCCCACGGTCCTACACAATAAACTGTTCAAATATAGCATATTTGGTTTACAGGGGAAGTTAGCTTGAAGCATTATGTTTACAAAGATACCAAAATATCTATAAAAAGCGATTGAGGTCACACACATATCACGTGAAATAAATAATGCTGTTTATTGGTTGGAAAACTGACCAATTGCAAGGGTCTACAAAACCCCTTCCAACTTCAGAAATATTTGTCCTTTTTTTGATTGGATGAAAGATTTGGATGTTTTGTATGAATTTTCGGGCGCCGATTGATTTGTAGAAAACTAATAAACTGCAACGATGATTACGTATGTAAATATACGTTTTAGAAAGAAATTGTAAATACAAAAATGAAGTTTGAAACGTTACCTTTCCAATGGTGTTTGTTTTTTTGAGATTGGAAGATTTTTAGTGGGTCAAATATTCAATATAATCACGCGTTACAAATGTGTTGTCATAGAACCCTGCCGGTTCTAGGGTTAATAATAATCAATTTCTACTATATATTATGTTAAAGTAGGGTGTTGGTGATATGCAATATGGGATAAATGATGATATCTTTAATTACTTGAAAAAGTCAAATATGGCTTTGATGTTGCACAGCCAAAAGGATACTGATGTCTCATTTGTAAATTAAATACTTTTAGAATTGTTTGATTTTTCCTTAGTAAACATTTACCTTCAATATGGTAATATTAAATATACATCTTATTGTGTAATCATAAGTTCCGTAAATGTAGTGAGACCAATCAATATATTTTTTTAAATACAGGCGTTAATATGTGTGTGTGGGGGGTGGCTAAAACATTCATGATGAGTTTGATACCGCCCCAGTCTTAATTTTTATTGAAGATGGGTTTGATCTGAAATAGTTTGGTCTATATTATAAAAGTAAGACATTATT
>JAGFPH010002995.1:30709-43717 GCA_018207615.1 Philaenus spumarius | reverse complement strand
CAGGGTCTCGGTCCCGACCTGACCGGTTAAGAGGGGTTCTACTGTACTTCAATTATTTTGCGTCATAAATGAAGTTATACATGTATATAAGAATTATAAATATTTATTATTATATATTGCGTCTTTTACTTCTATCAGACCACACATCTATGTTTTTAGTCATTATGGGTATTTATTATTTTATGATCATATAACATTCCTGTTACATGGCTTGTAAGTGTTACAAATGCTTTCTACTAAGTGGGGGGGGGGGGGGGGGGGTTGTTGATGCCACATTATAGCCTATTATTATATAAATTAGAGGGTGTGCGAGATTTACTTTTTAAATCCGAGACGAGAACGGGATTTTGTTATCGAGATCGAGAAAAAAGATGACAGCCAAGGTTAAGGAAACAGCGAGAAACGAGAATTTATTATATACAATTTATCGAGATCGAGAAAAAGACTAGAGCTCAGATTTAGGAACAAGCGAGAAACGAGAATTTATTAAATACACTTTATCGAGATCGAGAAAAACGAGATTAGCGTTTTAGAAACAGAATGTACCAAAATTTTTATCCTTAGCTCAGAGTGAGAAATAGCAATTACTTTTTACGACATTGAAAGAAATATAATGTATTTTAAGTTTATTATTAATAAGTTAATAATTAAGTTTTTCAATTTGCTTTTGCTACTAAGTTCATAAAAGATATTACAGATATAATGCATCTCATAGATATGCACTTTAACAGTTGACTATTGATTAATAACCATTTACACTACATAGCAACATATTAATTTTTACTTTCTCCACCCTGTACGTAGTATATGGAAAAGGTATTGTTTTCGTCCAAATTTTCGAATGGCCAAAATGGCCAAAAAACGAGAAAAATCAAAATTTCTCAAAAACGGCTCTAACGATTTTGATAAAATTTGGCTTATTTGTAGCCCTTATTGTACCCTGCCATATGCAAAAAACCGCATCTTTCTAAAAATTCTCGTTTAGGTAATAATAATAATAACTGATTTTTGGGGGGTTTTGGCCAAAAAGGGGTCGTTTTTCAAAATCTTTTTTCGTGCATCTATACAGGCCTAATTGACATGTTTAGTGCAAATTTTTTCGAAATCGATAAAATAGTTTAAATAATAATAATAATATAATATGCATCTAATATTTTCCATGGTAACATTTTCCTACTTTTGCAATTCTGAATATACACCTCCTATGCTATTCTTGGGAAGTTATAAAGTTTCAACTGGGAGAAAGTATGTGGCAGTTATCTGGTACCGTTTAATACATAATTATAATTTATCATTTGGTTTTTAAATATGTTTTTTCTAATTATATTAAATTTTGAATGGTCTAGTTGTTTGTATTATATAATAATTTGAATTTCATTGGGTCAAACAGCCAAGCAAGGAAATAATGAAGATGAGTAGAAACTGAAAAGTAAAAAAGGTAGCATTTTTATACTTCATGCAACAAAAGGATTAACATAAAACATAACCAATTATATTACAGGTTAGGCTAACAGAAATACACATTCGTAGAACGCAGAGAAGAATTAAAACCCTGTGACATTCTACTATTGAAGCAATGGTTAAGATATTGTTGCAATGGATACAAATAATAAAATATTAAATCTGAAACGTTGGTTATTTAGATCCCCCTTTGTTTCAGTAAAAAGACGCTCAACCACATAAAGTCTAACTACGGAACTCTAAAAACTAAATACATCTTGTAAACAACGGCAAAGTATGTATACGTACCACAGGTCTTTCAACTGGTCTATAGTCAACAGGAGGGTACATCTGAGGAGGCCCATTCACCGGAACTAGAGGTCGTACCATCTCAAACATTGTGTAGTTCCCTTTATCCGTTACTCCAGGATGAACAAACCTGGAACAAGTAATATGTTTAAATATACAGTAAACACATGGCGGTCGGATACACTTATGGTAACTGTTTTACTCAATTTTTGACTCGGTAATTTTAGTCAGACCAAATCTACCCTTTAGAGCAGAAATCATGTTTTAGAAGCCATAACTCTCTCACAAACATAATATGTACACCTGTGAAGTTTGGTGGATTCCTCCTGAAATGATCTTGCTAGTGGGTCTAACTACTAATATCTTTGCTTAAGTACGAGGTTTTTAAAAAAGTATTTTAAAACTTTGAAAATAAACATATTAATTTATTCAGAGAACCTACAGATATGATTGTAGTGTCAATTTGTAGGGAAACACATCAAGTTTTGACTCGCATAGTTCGCTAGTGCCGAATCGCCCCGCCACGAGCGCTAGGGACAGTTGCGTCAAAGATGGCTGCCTTCACTGGACCCGAGCTTGCTTGTTGTATGTTTTGGTTCGAAGAATCAAAATCGGCGACAACAGTTCAGCGTAATTTCCGTATCAAGTACGCTAAACATCCTCCCAGTAGGCCTACAATTTATGAGTGGCATAAATGTTTTGTAGAAACTTAGTGTTCGGTAAGACATAAGAAATCACCAGGTCATCCAAACACATCTGACGAAGTCATTGAGCAAGTGGGACACAGTTTTGTCAACAGCCCTACGAAAACGACCCGGCATGCATCTCACGAGCTGTCCCACACACAACTGTTTGGCGAGCGATGGAAAAACTCGCCTCACTACCTGACTGATGTCCGAGATTTTCTGAATGACCGCTTTCCAGATCAATGGATTGGCCATGACGCGCCAATTGCATGGGCCTCCACGTTCTCCGGACCTGACACCGCTAGATTTTTTCTTATGGGGATTCATCAAGGGCATCGACTACGTACCTCCTTCGCCGGCTTCTCTATCTGAGCTTAGAGAGAATTTATGCCGCCGCTGAGCAAGTTACTCCTGCAATGCTACAGCGAGTTTGGGAGGAAATTGACTACCGATGGGATGTGTGCAGGAAGCCACATGGTTGATGGTAAAAAAAACTTGATGGGTTTACCTACAACTGACACTACAATCAACTCTATATGTTCTCAATATTATTTTTCAAAGTTGTAAAGTACTTTTTGAAACACCCTGTATTGTTTAAAAAATATATGTGTAGGCCTAGTGGATTTTAAACAAAACTCAAAATAAAGTTAGGTTGTATTACAAGGATGGTAAACTTGCAATTATAAGAAGTAATTTTTAAATAATTTTAAACTTTTAATCCTAAAAAAAACCATGTCACAAGATATACGTTATTATGAGCATCTTTACAGATCTTGGTATTTTAATTTGTATTTAAGATGTTAGGCTTAATTTTTAATACAAAAACCCATTCCCTTTGTATAATAAGCACTTCACTATACGGTAGCTAAATATTAACATTTCTCAATTATTATATACACACCATTTAAAGCAAATTATTTTTATTAGACGTTCTTTTTTTATCTTTTCGATCTCATCTTTTAATAATGTTAAATATTCGGGGAACAGTTTCCACTAACTTTATGGAATACCGGTGTTAAACATAATTTTAAAAAACAAGTGTGCATGTCAAAAAGAAAAAAGAAAAAAAATAGAAGGGTTCCTACTAACTACTCAGATAAAACAAATTTCTCTAGACAACGATTAACCTCCCTCTTTTTCATTGTAAAGTTAACCCTTAACGGGCGGCTAGCGCCTTTAACATCGGCACGACCCAATCTCTAAGCGCGGTTAGCGCCTTCAAACGCAAATAGACAAACACATGCTTAGGTGATTCCATAGTTCACGAAATTTCCAATAGAGTGCAGAGAGATGTTCTTTGAGTATGTTTAGGCCAAATAAAAAATATAAGCAACGTCTGAGACGTTTTATCGGTCTGTGTTCTGTAGACAGAGCAAAATAGTCTACTATCACAAGCTTTCTGAGTGCGGCTTACGCCTATAGACGCATCTGTTTCACTCAGCTGTCCCTTGTTTGTTTGTACTGATAGCTGACTGATATTAATTCCGAAGTTTTAGGTTTTTTTTAGTTTAGTACATAATTGTTTTATTTTTAGACAACAATAAGTATTGCTTTTATGAATTTAGTTTTTGAATAATTGTAAATTCTGGTAAGTTTATTTTGAATTTTTTTTAATTCTTAAAAAATATTTAAAACAAGTTTAAAATTAGTTGAGTATTTTTTGTGTACACTTCTTAACCCTAAGAATCAAAATTTAAAAAGAACATTTTTTTTAACTCTAAATGAGCGGTAGCCCATATTTTAGTTTAGCGCTTTAAGGGTTAAAACCGGTGACAGGGAAGAACAAATTTTGCGGGTTTAACCGTGCCCAGCACTGAAATTGTTAAATACTGGCGTTAAAACATAATTTAAAGTGGCAAAAGTCCACAAAAAAATTCTGGCTGTAGTGAAATCGGGAAAAAGTAGCCTCTATAGGCTAAATTAAATTACTGGAATTTATAATTTACGTAAAACATAAGCTATTCGTTGGGATTGCCACAAAAAGTCTTACATCGCAAGAAAATGTAAAATCTGGATTTCCCTGTAATTGTATGGAAAACACCATGGCTTTTGTTGACTTCACTTCATGGAATGCGATTGAAATATCTATACGTCACACTCACTACATACGCAATGGAAGAAAAGATGTTTAGTACTACTAAACTTAGTTTTGCATCCACAAAAAACTCATAACCTACACAAATTTTCTTAGAAATTAGTTCTTGAGCAGATAATGGTTTTTGACAATAATCTAAGTTACCGAGGAAAATCTGCCAAAAGAACACATCGCACAAAATTAAAACCACAACGTGTGGACTTTTATTTTTAAATTTTCTGAAACACCATAGCAAAGTGTAGGATTCAGCTAGTGTAATATACGTCTTTGTACAAGGATTATAAAACTACCAAATTAAATTCTAAGGTGGAAAAACTAAATAATTATATAAATCTACTTAGCTTGGGCATTCACAATTTGATTAACTTACCTACAATTTGAGCCCCAGGTACATTGCCCCCTATTATAAAACCGGCAGATAGGCCTTGGTTCTGTTTCTTCAGGCCTATTCTCTCCTTCGTCTGTGAGTTCTCCTTCTTCCAGCTCATCTCCCTTCAGTTCTCCTTCGTCTTCGCTGCCCCCACCCCCTCCTCCACTAACACTGACGCTCGGACCTCCTCCGCCGCTAGAAGGTTTAACTCCGTCACATTCTCCCTCTTCGCGTTCTTCCGCTTCAAAGTCCAACTGTTCAGTATCCTCACCCTCCAAGCCGGCAGTGACGCTGCTTCGTAAGTCTTTTTTAATTTCTGGAATAACGCTTTTAGTTGTTTCGCCATTTTCCAACTGAAACAGGAGAGAAATTCAATATTTTAGTAACTGGTAGAGCGAGTTTCCCCTACTATTCTTATTTTGGTTTAATATTTTTTGTATGCTATAACTCATTAAAATATTGCGGTATGTAATCGTTCATTTTTACCTCGGCAGCTCTTCCATAAAACAGGGCGTCTACCGGATCAACAAAATTAAATTTCTTGACTTTTGGGGGACTTTTAGGAGACCTCAAATAGAAATTTGGTACCTTATTTAAATAAATCAAAATACATATTGATGTATTACACAAATGCACATTTATAAAAATTAAAATGTTGAATCATACAGGCTATACACTTAATACAACATTACTTGTTTTCCAACACAGAAGTTTTTTGCCTTTAAAAAAAAATTTTAAAATCCAACACAGAAAACAAGCCATTAAATAAATTTGCACAAATAATCCAGACCCGTATATTAAAAGATTCATTTTTTTCCCCTTTCCAATATAAGAAAGCTTGTTTGCTAGGTAGCCCTAATAGTAAAACCTAATACTAATAACTACTATCTAATAGTTCCTAAAAGAACTGGTCTATTACGATTCGCAGAACCTCTACTATTTATTATTTATTTTATTTCAAGCCTCTGGATTATTATTCTAAATATATTTATAGTATTTACCTTTTCAGTCTGTTTAAAATAATCCTATTTGAATCTTAATTAGCTACACCCGCTTCATCTACACAGAGACATCATCAGGCTTTGCTCACCATGAATATACAAAACTTCACACATTAAAAACACAAACACATTTAAATAACTCATACAGTGAAATCAGTGCCTTTTATATTTTTTTCAAGTGTATTGTGTTTGTGTTTTTAATGTGTGAAGTTTTGTATTCATGACGAGCAAATCCCGATGATGTCTCTGTGTAGATGAAACGGCTGTAGCTAATTAAGATTCAAATAGGATTATTTTAAACAGGGCTGAAAAGGTAAATACAATAAAAATATACTATTTATTATTCATATCGATCAAGTGAACTAGAAAAATTTAACCGAAACCTTTAATAGATTCGAACTTAGAACCAGAGTTGATTCGTACATACACTTCGTTGATTGAACTTACACGGGAGATTCGTACAAACTGTGGGGCGTAGGAAATTATATTTCAGGCAAGGGGAAAATAGGTGACCTTAGACAACAATCATGACTTTTTGGTGACTTTCGTAACCTTTTATCTCTGATTTACGACTTTTGGGGAACTTTATAGGTCTGGTAGACACCCTGTAAAAGGTTTAAACAATGATGCTATCTACAATATAGTCTAATAAATTGATACAGTGCCATAAATTAAAAAAAAAAAAATTACTTTCTAGGCCTAACCTAAAATTATTGTACGTATGTTGCCGTTACGGCAGGTAAAATAAATTAAATATAGACACAATAATTTTAGGTTAGGCCTAGACTGATGAACCAACATTTTATGTTTATTGAATGTATTTCAGCGCTTGACGATATCTGAACTACGCCTGACGGAACCGATCGTCTCTTATTTTCAATTGATGAACCAAAACACATGTTTCTTGAATGTATATTTACATTAATTTCCATAGCAACCCATTTCCTAACTCTTTTTCGTTACTCGTATGTATTTTATATTTGTCATTGCCGTAGCAACCAATTAATAACACTTTTTTCGATACGCATTACAATTTTCTATTTGTTAACTCCTACCGCAACCTGCAATAAGGAACTTCGTTCCAAAAAAATTGAACTTCGTTCCAAAAAAAAGTGAACTTCGTTCCAAAAAAAGTGAACTTCGTTCCAAAAAAAGTGAACTTCGTGCGTTAGAAGTGAAACTGCTTAGGTTGTAGAAACAGTTGATTTTAACAATTTTGCTCTATGTGCATTTGTTGAAGATTTTATTATTTCGGGATTATGAAATTGTTATGTGGAATTTAATTGAAGAAAATCTCTCTTTAATTAAATGAAATATTTTTTTGTTTTCATCAATTTCTATTTTAATGGACAATCTAAGAAATAAATTCTGTATTTAAATATTTGGGATTAAAATCATTGATATAAGTAGGAATACATGATTAAAATGTATGATCTTTTTGTTTTGTTTTTTTAAAACGTATCTCAGGTCATTGAGTAAAATACTAAATAATAGGCTCCCTACATTTACCATGTTAAAAATCACTAATGGAATAGATTCGTTAGATATAGTTTGTTGTTTGTAGGTCCAAGTAATTTCTTTTGAAGATACGTAAAAATAATTAAAAACAATATAGGCCTACAACGATTCAAACATACAACAACTGATTTCATCCATTTTAGCTCTAATATTTCAACAAAAATTAAATAAATACTAAAACGTGTTCAGCTAATGTACAGTATAATATGCAAGCACATACTGGTTCCCTATGCTACGTATTAACACAGTACAGGCGGGCGCATGCGCGTAGATTGTTGTATAATAACGTATGCGACGGAGAGAGTTTAGAAACGATTCTCCCGCTCTTACTTCTCAACTGCCGGTTTGAGTCGGAGAAAGGGAACTGTTTTATTTCTTGTCTCAATCAGGCCTAAAGACATTTTACTTTAAAAACTTAACCTACAAAAACAGTGATAAAAACTCCCGTTAATATAAATACAGTCATGGAAGAATAGTATTAGATTAAGATTAGTACGGTAATTAAAAACTGTTAATAAAAGTCGTAGGCTAATATAGAAAAAACCATTAGTTGTTTTTCATAAAACATTAATTTTGTATTAACACTAACCTTCTTGGACGAGTCGTGTTGATCTTCCACATCCGATACAGATCCAAGGCTATCTAAATCCGAAACATCAGACAAATCTTCGGCATGACTTTTTAATTCAGCAAGAGTTTTGACTCGGGTCGGAGGCGGAGTCCGAGGTTTTGGTAAAGGCGGACTACGTCGATGCGATGAGCTGAACGACGACGCAGAAGAGATATTACTTCGCCCATCATCGCTATTACTATCACCACCGTCAGGACTTCGAGGACCACGATCTTTAGGCGGAGGTGAACTAGGTGACGGTGGCGATCGAATTGAACGATATGATCTCATAGGCCGATTTTGGTTTTCATTAATTAGTTTTGAAGAACGATTTGATCTTTCTCTGTCCTTTAACGGATGACTCGGGCTACGGCTTCCTTGGTGGGAACTTCTTCGGTAATAACGATTGTTCGGACTTTCGCTCCCACGATAGGGCGGCGATTGTATTGAAGTTTGTGATCGTTGAGGACTTTCGCTCCCATTGCGTGGCGATCGTATCGAATTAGAAGATCGAACGGATGTTTCGCTTCTTTGCGACGGAGACCGGATAGAATTTGGAGACCGAGGTGGGCTTTTACCGGTATGGCTCGGGGAACGAATGGAATCGTCATCAAATCTCTGTCGCTCTGTTCGAGGTGTAGAAGGAGAACGTATGTTTTCACTTCTTCGGTAAGGCGATTGAGGAGAACTAGGTGAATGAATAGGACTGCGCCTAGTAACGGGAGACCGGATCGAACTTTGAGAATGATTAGGACTTTCACTTTGTCTTGGACTTTGTGGTGACCTTATGGGTGGACTTCTTCTGTGAGAAATTTGCCTCGGAGATCGATACGAACCATGACTGTCACTGCCGCTCTCATCCGGAGAAGGGCTTCTCGGTTTACTAATTGAATCCGGAGAAGCAGGAGCATCCGGTGACGGCGGTCTATTCCTATAGTCTGGAGAAGGCGGAGGACTCTCAAAATTGCCAATCTGTGGAGACTCTGGTGGGCTTTCTATACTCCTTGCAGCTCGAGAAATATTGTCTTCATCCGAGACATCACTAGCATCATTCATGTTGTTCTGTGGTGGCGGAGGAACATCTCGATCTAAACCTTTTTCATCTTCCAACGAACTTGCGTCCGAATCCATGTTGTACTAACAATATGCCTAGAAAAGATTTAATTATCAAACAAAATTGATTAAAATAAGACCTAAACAAACAAATTATTAATACAAACTATCTTACTATTGTAAAATAAAACTATAATAAATATTCTAATGAAATTAACTACAGTAGGCTAAGTTAATAACAGTAATATGATATAAACCTATCATAGTCTAAACGATAGCTTAATAAATTATTTATTCACTACAAAATTATATAAATTAAAAATTCATGCTAGACTAAAACAAAATAAATATTTGCTATTTTAACTAAGCAGTGAACGTGAACAACTAAAAATTAACACTAAACATGTAATAATATCACTTTTCTCTTTTATCATAAATCTTAATTTTTATATTTTATAGCTTCTTGTTTGCTGTACCTGCACTTGCAAGTCTATTAATATTTTAGTTTTAATGTTAGGCCTAAATTCTTTTATTAATAGAAACAGGTTTATGTTTTTTGCATTTGGTAAATTTCACAAGGGGAGAGGTGCAGAAATGTTAAATACTTAATACCTAGGCCTATTTGAAATATTAAATCTGATAAAAAATAACTTATACGGTACAATACAAAATTTATTTGAATGAGTGGAGGGTAAATGTATGAGGGATAAGCCAAAATAAATTTCTAGGTAGGTACCTATTTTAAATTCTTTGGATTCACTAAACATGATTCACTGTGTGTTTTTGATTGACACCCCTACCGCTATATTACATGGAGGCGTATTAAAATGTTAGCCCTATTTTACTATTGGCTAAAAATCACTAGGCTATATCACTTGGTTTAGGCAGATAGGCCTAACTTTCTAAACAAAATTTTGAAATCTATAAAAAAAATTATCAACTCAAAAGAAAAAAGATAAAACAAGCCTATTTTTTTCAGTACGGTATGCAGCAAGTTAGCTAGTTCAGATGTTTACACCATCCATGTTATAAAATTGCCTAGACTTATCTAGCAAACTCCAGATAATCATTAAAAAGCTATAGCCTAAATTAAGCAAATCATACCATTGTTATATTAAGTTTTCTGTTCTTTGTTTAGGTTTTCAGATCAAACGTAGGCCTACATAGCCTAATCTAGGACAAATTAGTCATTAGTAGCGTACATCATAGGGCTAGGTCTAAAAAATAAAAAATGAAGGTATAGGCTACAACATAAGGCCTTCAACTATGCCTATGGAAGCTGTCATAAACAGTTGACAGATGAATATAGGCTATATTTATAAATATATCATAACTCACCAAATTACTTTATAACATTATGACACAGGTTTTTCCTCTATAGCCTACCCTTATATTATAATCTTACCAAAACTTTATTAAATATCTATAGGCCTATCTTGAAACATAGCAGAATGAATCTACCTAGGCTACTTACTGCCTTGGTGTCAAATGAAGATAAAGTTTACAACACACCACCTCACCATTTTGCGGCATCGTTGACAAAGTATGCGCAAGGAAATGTTCTCGTAGGCCTAATATGTAATTGTAATGTATAGCCTATAATTCTATTTCTAAACTTCTTGAATAAATGCAAACAGAAAATAAAACACTTCAAAATTATCAATTCACAAGAATGAATACTTCAGATAGTTTTTACATAACTGCCAAAATGTTAGACGTATCTTTAGAATGACATCGGACTATGAAAGGATCGTAAATAAACACGAATTCCAGGCTCCGATGTACCTGTACTTTTATAAAAAACTGCCTAAACATCACTTAATAAAATGTGTAATAGGCCTAAAAAAAACAGAAACCCAAAAATGTATATACACTTTATAAAACATAAATAGCCTACATCAAACTTTGATGTTTACCGTATGGTACTTTACATCAAACTACAAACTAGGGCCTAGGGATATTCGATATAGGCCTAGGCCTGGATCAATACATCAAAAACATTTGACGTTCACGATTTGATACATTGAACTAATAAGCAAATATATGCCTATTCGATGTATCAATGTATTTTCAATAAAAGAGAAAAAACACTGAAGTTCTAACAGTTTTTTAGTAGGCCAGGTAACAGTAGGCCTATGTTTCCAGTTTGTAAACATAGCCTATATAAGTTGGTAACATCAAAAGTTCTTTTGTTAACTTAACGGAAATGCAAACATTCAAAAAATATCCTGAAGTTCTAATTTACATTTGTCTCTAGTCACAGTAGGCTAGGTAGGCCTAAAATATGTTTACCTACTAGCCTAGCAAGAATTTACAATTCAACATTAAATTAGTACAATGGGCAGCACTACTCTTTTTCTCCAAAAAAATCTTGTCATCTGTAACCATAGCAGGGTGGGTTGTTGTAAACTTACGCCCATATAGGCCAAGGCTATATGCTTAATGAATGGCCTACTGTATTATTATTGGTTGATTATTAAAAATATCAGGCCTAGCTTTAAAGATACTTATTTCATACTTAGACATGTATAAAGGCTAGCCAAATTTTAATATAAGGGTCAGGCTTAAGTTAGAAATTGCAAGGCTATTAATTAGCTTTACACAATGACTAGCCTATCTTATAGATAATACCACACCAAGCTTAGGCCTAGGATATGTGTAGGTGCATAAGTTATATGCTTAGAGCTGCCTTTTTGACTGGTTACCTTTTTGAAATTCATTTGTTATCGATCTCTTACCTTGAAATCCAAGAAAAAGATGCATAGTGGATAGACACCACAGTATTCCACATTGAAACTATAAAAACACTTAACTTTTCCCTATTGTCTTCTAAAAGAAACATTTCGGACTATAACTCGCGAAACCCGACTACTACGATTTAAAAAATACAATTTTAAACTTTTCACAACACAAATCAAGATAAACTGGAAGTCTTCACATTCCTGAAAATAAAATAACATAGAAACAGGTTGGCCTCATTCACACAAAGACACTACGGCATCAGCCGGCGAAAAGAGCACTGTCTTCATAAATTTTGTCGAGGTTTCTTACCTTTTTCGTACAGTACGTAGATTTCAAAATTTCTATGTAAATAAAACTTGAAGAAAATGTAAAAAGCTTCTTGTTATATAGATAATTCTTTCAAAACTTATGCGACACAAACAGGCTTCTCTATTTAGAAAGAAAATGGCTGGCTGGGAACGTTTAACGTTGTGGTTGGTTGATTACTACTTGGTTGATGTTAAAACCCTCTGCTTGGTTAGGTTGTTGAAGCTTAGGTTTGGTTTCTGGAAAATACAATGCCAAAAAAATCGTGTAACAATTCCTATTATATTATTCCTAGGTTCGAGTTTTCTGTGTTAACCTTTATTCAAACGCAATCATTTTTGAAAATACGTTGTCACGGAAAAAATCAGCACAACAGTGATCACTAAATGTTTTTATATTAAAATGATTAGCATTAAACTTCCAATGATTGCGAGGTAAATTTATTGACACAGAAAAGGTTAGTACATATTATATAATAAAATTGTAACTACCCTCCTGTATATTATTTTTGTACTAAACAAATAAATACTGCACGAATGAATAAAACAGTATACTGAAAATTTTAAAATATAGAATACCAAATTGCAAGTCAAAAAATATAGTCTATCTCAAAATATCTGTACCAATAATCATTATTATTTCTTAAATGAAATTTACCGGTACAGGGAAAATGCATTACGGTTGAAAAGAAATGCACATTGAGCCAGTTTTAGTTTTACTTTGGTAATGTTCGTTCAATTGTTTCATACATATTTTAGATTATTAGCGAATTTCCATAGGAAAAATGAGCTATTGCAGTGGCCCTTATGGCGAGACCCAATCGGGAGTAGCAAATGAGCACCGATCATGGTCCCCAGAACACGTTTTGGGGTGTCATT
>JAGFPH010002995.1:13999-25709 GCA_018207615.1 Philaenus spumarius | reverse complement strand
AAGAAAAAAGACCAAGGTGTGATAATTTTAGAATGTTTTGTGAACAAAACTTTGCCAGTGACCTGAGTAGAAAACTACGTAACTGTGTTTTACACAGTTTATTAATGTGCTCCGCCCAAGACAGTTTGTTGTCAAGAATGAGCCCTAGAAACTTTAACGATGATGCAATCTGTACGAGTTGCTCATCCAGCACTGGTATTGAACGCGCAAGACTAGATAATACAGATATCCAACACTGGAATGAATAAATATTTTCGACCAGAGATCACCGTTTGGGATGTTTCGCATAATAAACAGGCGACGATAGATCGTAGATATGGGACTCAAAGGCTTAAGGGTCTGCTCCAGTAAAAATAAAATGGATTTTTATCCCATAAGAGCAATGTTAAATTTCAAACCATTTATTTTGTTTACTTTTTATCATAAAATTGTTTGCAAGGTCTCATTTTAAGCACAGTCACAATACGCATCCGTCTTGCAATTTTAAATTTCTTTCATTTGTCAAGTAACTGACATTTAGTAAGTACAAAGTTTGAATTTTTTTCCTAACACAATAAAAAATTAATAATGAAAAATAATTTGCAAGCCGGATCCGAAACTTTATAAAGAACATTCATTTTTTTTTTCAACACTCAATTACAAAATATAGACTTATAAAATGGTTTGAAATGAGGCAATGTCAAAGCGTTCAGCTGCAAGAAATTGCACTGTTTAGATAGGGATGCAGTGAGAAGCGGTTGCGTTTCCTGTTGCTTTCTCATTTACTGGAAGAGACCCTTAAGTAAGCTATTCAAATTTTCCTTCTGACTATACGAAGAACAGAATATATCGTACTTGTACTTTGAGCTGTACTGTATATTGTATGAGCTTTTCTGATAGTAATCTAGTTAGACCCAAGTATATTTATTTTAAACTTAACTAAATTGTGTACTTTGTACAGATGGGACCACCTCCAGTAGTTGTAGCAGCAAGGAAGGAAGAAGTTCCTGTAGTCGAATCTGCATGGGAGAGAGGTCTACGCCAAGCTAAAGAGGTAATCTACACTGTCTTTATA
The DNA here is from genome assembly GCA_018207615.1 of Philaenus spumarius. Taxonomy (NCBI): domain Eukaryota; kingdom Metazoa; phylum Arthropoda; class Insecta; order Hemiptera; family Aphrophoridae; genus Philaenus; species Philaenus spumarius. The sequence goes on along the minus strand of JAGFPH010002995.1, from coordinate 24,655 downwards.
ATGGTGCTGTGTAATAGTGATTACTGTATAATACTCTATAAATGGTACTGTATAATAATACCAGTTTGAAATACTGCTTTACCTTATCACATTTTGGTCATATTTTATAACTTGAAAATTGCCTCTCTTCTGTATAAAATTAAAAAATCTCTGCCCTAATCAATCGTCATTCTTGTGAAAATATCACAGTGTACAATAATTGTTTGTGTTTGCTTCGCCGCGAGTCGTCGTAGGGGTTGGTGAGCTAAGCGAACAGGGGGCGTAGTCCTCTAGTTAAGTATAAATAAATATAAATACAACCTATTGAGACATATATATGTCAGAATTTACTTGTAATTTTAAACATTTTCTAAATTTCCTCGATGTTGGAAAAAGTTACTGCTGATAAATTTTAAAACTAGGGGCTCTGCCCCTGGACGCTTCGCTCGCAGTTGGAAAATTCGCCAAAGAATCTCGTTAATCTTTGGCTCGTTTGTACATAGGTTTGTAAAATTATGAAACCTTGCTTAAATATATCTTTATATATAATACGTCAAGCCGTTTTTTGTATACACAACTCCTCCCTTATTTCTGGACCAATTTTAATGTTTGAGGTTTCAAAATATTCGTCTCATTTCGTAGTTTTGCAATAAGGTTTTAGATGTCAAAAATTCTTATCCTTAATGGCGTGAGCTAATCTCAAAGGTCGGGTTTTCCCCATAAGATTAACATGGAACATATTTAAAAACCATTTCTATACAAAACAGCTGTTTATAATAAGAAACAAACTAATCCAGCTGATTTTGTGGATGTAAATAACGATGATTACAGTATTCAGAAGGTTATAAAAACATTTTAATACAAAACAGCTGTTTATAATAAGAAACTAACTAATACAGCTGCTTTGTGTAAGTAAATATTGATTTTTATAAGGGAGGAAATGAATTATTTAGTCAAATTATAAAATTTACGAACTAATTTGTTTTGAACATTTAACATTATTTACCATCTTTAGTTTTGAGGTTATTATTTATAACTTTTTTGTTAGGTTTTTGATTAAGTGTAGACCTGAGCCTTACTGGTTCTTTTAACCTTTATTATTACTGCTGTTATAAAATATAAGAAATAATTTGATTTGAACATTTAACATTATTTACCATCTTAGTTTTGAGGTTATTATTAATCCTACACTTTTATTATAAATAAAACATAACATATGTTTTTAGAAGGTCGCACCGGGGGTTGGCGTGCGGAGCACGCAGGGGTCTCCCCTAGTTAATAATAATTACAAGATTAATTATAACCTCAAATACATGCTTTAGAAATGTGAGAGGCTTTCATTACGATTTTAGTCCTAGTTCTACTATCTTCTGTCAACTAAAGTTTTGAAACCCGGCCTAAATATAGTAAAAATTATTGCAGGATTAACATAACCTCAATACTCTGTTTCAGAAATGAGCCAGGCCTATATTACAAAATTGACTATTCGAATTTATCCATCTTTGTCAAGTTTACCTTTTTTTTGATAGAATAAATTGTTAAATCTGGCCCAATTTATTCTAATTCCAACGTGCTAAAACAGTATAAATTAGCTTGTTTTTTAACAGTAATTAAAAACTATTCAATTAACAGCTGATAAGACAGTATAAATTGGCTTGTTTATAAACAGCTGTTTTGATCGCTGTATTTACTATTTCCTTGTTATTTTGTAACCAACATGGCAACCCATAAGACCCTATGTTAAGATTTTTCAACTTTTAAATTAGGTTTTCCTAAAAAATTGCGTTTTTACACGAAATACAACTATATGGGTGTGCTTAAAAATCAAAACTACACCTAGATACAAAATTTCTTTGGATTCGTTAAAGCCGTTTTTGAGATCCGCGACAGATACAAAGACAGGTATAAAGATAGATACAAGAATTGCTCATTTAAAGTAATAGGATATTCAAGAAAGGAGTTATTCTGTAGAATATATTTTAACACAATTATTCTATTAACTCCATATGTCACTAAATAGTTTAAGGCTTAAACATATTTCATGCATGTCCACTTTTTACTTCTATACCATTGTTTTAGGCCCTTCAGCTAGCCTAGTTATTTTCTTTGTAGTTTTAAACAATTTAGCAATTTTGATTCACTTTAAGTTGTATTATTCCAGGCAACCTATATATTAAAAATATTATACTAACTATATTTTATTTTTATATATAAATTAAAAGTCTCAATGTTTTGATCCTTAAAAGTATGTTTTAAAACATTTGCCAAAGTACATTCATTTAAATTTCCCTCCTAGCCATTTGTTTCCCAGAATTCCAACAGAGAGGTTATGCGAGTTTTGAGGTTGTATTTAAAGCATAATTACCCAATGTTTATTGCACGTGAGCTGATAATCATACATTTGAACTGTAGGTATGCACATTAAAACTTTAAGTGCCTGTGAAATCTAAAATTTCAACGTCTGCATTACGTGTCTCTGTAACACTAATCTGTTACTTTTTGTATTGAATGGAAACATTTTAAGGCCTATTATTTGGTTTTCTACCAGGATGTAGCATTTATATACAAACAAGATAACACATTTATTCTCATCAGTTAGCATTAAAATATGTTAACCAGTACTTTGTGACGGACTGAAATGATAAATTCCTGGGAATATATGTTTTTTGGAATATTCCTAGGGAATTTTCCGTCTGTTAAAAGTTCCCAGGAATTGTACATCGCTGTGCAAGTGTAATATTTTTGATAGGAATTAAAAATTTTACCGTTGTTTCTGTTAGATGTTGAGGAAATCGACAAAAAGGAAAGAGACAGAGGTTGATTTCGAAGAGAAGAAAATGAATTTGACTCTGGGACAAGATGAGTTGGACAAAGAAAATGACTACTACACAAGAACGGCGAGTCCTATACTAAGCGAGGAAACGCAAAGATGGAGGTAACTATAAATAGGCCTACGTGTTAAAGTTTGTAGTAAACGTTTATAATGTACAAAAACCTTAGTCTTGATTGATTTTTTTAATTTGTAATGTTTTATAAAATGCATCATTTAAATTGCTGAGCTTAGTTAGGTAAAAAAATAAAGATAAAAAAACTTAGTAAAATTAAACTTTTCTCTGTATTCTAATTGTCAATATGTTACAATGTGGGGTAATCAATAAAAACTGCTTTAAGGTTCAAATAAAATTTAACTCAAGTTCCAACGTGTTTTCACTACATTGCTTACTATTTTTTCTTCCTCCAGCGGCAAAACTGAAGGCGAGCCCAAAAGATATCGAACTGTATCGGAAAGGTTTGAAGACTACGGCGGTGGTCCTGAGAACGTGTACTTTGCTGCTGGACGAGGCGGCGAGTGGCAGCCTCCCAGAGCTCATCATTACGAGGAAGTACGTCCGACTCATCGAGTGATGCGGACAGATTCGAGGAGTAAATATCCCCCCAATGCCGTTCACGGTTACCACTCGAGAGCGATGCCGCAGCAGGAATATTACGAGAGGAAGAGACAGAAGAGTTACGCGTCCAGAGAAGTTATTGTACAAAGAACGGAGAAATCTTCCTGGAAAGACGACAGGTAAATTGTCGACAGTGTAGCGTGTAATCCTTTTGTATAAATATAGGAATTGTAATTGTGTTTAAGTTAAAAATAAAGCTTTGCAGGAAATAGTATTTATCTGCGTGGCTAAAAAAGAAGCTTGCAAGCCCATGGATATTAATTAATATGTTTTCTATTATAAGCTTTTTCTATTTTAACATAGTTTATTATTAAACAATGAAAATTGTTTACTTGAATAATAACACTAAAAAAATCTCACGCATGTACGTTCAATGACTAAACACGTTTCAACGACAGTCGTTGTTTTCAGTGCTCTTTCAGGTAGCAGTAAGTAAATTGCAACTAAGGTTTCAGTGTTGGCTCAAATATTATTTGTAGCTCCATTTTAGTTTTCAAAGTTTACTAATATTGAAAATTATTCATGAATTTGTTATTTAACAGAATTTTTGTGGATCAATTCGTTTTTGGTCATTTTAATTTCTACTTCAGAGATATGCAGAAGTTAAAAAAAACTATTAGGCCAATGAAAGCAGGTGTATCTAAATAAGTACTTTAAAATACACAAAAAAAAAAAACAGTTTCTTTTCTGTCATATTCAGTTAAATAAACGAAGGTTGCAAATTTCTTTACACAAATGTCGAATAGTCAAAGAAGATTTCTTTGTGAATTGTCACAGGTGTTATCGAATTGCAATTTATTGCTAATATTTTATTAAAACGACTAATTGGGAATTAGTAATGTTAACTTCTTCAAATTTTTGCAGTTTTTGAGCAAATTGTAGCAGTTAAAAGTATTTAAAAGAAGTGTTACTAATAAGTTTGTGGTATTGCTTCAGAGTTTTCACAGTTGATATGATGTGTGCATTCTGTTTTGACACCCTTATTTAAGAAATGAAAACAGATTAGGCAAATTAAAGACAAAGCTGAAAGAGTATATTAGGCGCAATGTTTTAGTCTTAAATTATCATCAATTGGTTTTAGAAATATTTCCTTGCATATGTTTTTCTTGAAAGTTTGTTTTGTCTTTCTAGCCCACCTACAAGCAAGACCCGTCACACTGAAGGCAGGAGTGGGGCACGTGGGGACGAATGGGCCGACCCTTGGATGAGATCAAAGTCACCTTTAGGCAGGAAAGCTGCCACTTCGAGGACACGCAAACAGTCCTACTCATCGGGCTCGTCCTATTCTTCCTCTAGGTAAAGTAAACTAGAGAAAGTATTATGCTTTGCATCCAGGGTTGCATTACCTTCATTCTTTATCTCTTAAACGACTGAATTTAATGGGCAACATAATTCTATCGGTACCCATTAGAATTGCTAAAACAGGATGCAGATTTCTGAAATTTGACAAATTTATAAAATAAACGGTATCAGTTAACTGACACAAACTTTCTCCCAACTTACTGTAGTCAAAATAATATTGTTTTCAATCATTTTATTTATTACTTTTTAGAACAAAACAAAAAAATAATATTCTACCTACGTCAATCGTATAAAAAAATTATTGTCCTAGGCGGGATTCGATCGCGCGACCTTTGAATTACTGGCCGTGATCGCTACCATGGTGCTACCCCGTGCGGCCGCCGTCGCGATGCTAGATTGACAACATAAACTTGTTTATTTTTAAACATTTCCCCATAACTATAAAACGCCGAAGTTTTGATAAAAGCGGGTGGTGTCATTTTGTTTGGCATCTTAAGCACTATAAATACTGAAAATTTGATCAAAATCGTTAGAGCCGTTTTTGAGAAATTTGCATTTTTGTCGTTTTTTAGGGGTAAATTACCATTAAAAATTAAAAATTCAAAAAAATGAAAAAAACGCCTGGAGATATTAGGGTGTAGTACCTACATACCAAATTTCATGAAAATCGGACCAATAGTGTCCTCTCTGGTCGTGTATACATACTGACAGACAGACACCACTCTAAAAACACTTTTTTGGGTTCAGGGAGCACCAAAACAAAAAATTCCACTAAAAATATTTTTGGGTTCAGGGAGCACCAACACAGATAATTGCACTAAACCATTTTTTGGGGTTCTGGGAGCACCAAAACAGATAATTCAACAGAAAATTCAAATTCGAACATTTTTACGAAAACAATACTTTCTCCATATACTACGTATAGGGTGGAGAAAGTAAAAATCTTTTGAAAGGGTTTAATTTAACAATTTTAAGATATGTTAATGTAATTTTCAAGATATTCTCCAATTAAAGTTAGAAATGTTTTTGAAGTGCAAACCTCTTTAAGCCCACCAAGCACTTTTTGGATCAGGTAAAATATAAAACCTCGTTAAACTTTGATTACGAATTAAATGTTTAACATTAATATTTATTAACAGATATTAAAATTATAATAAAGTCACCTTTTTCAAAGATTTTCAAGGAACCTATGTTGGTTCAGTACGGAAGTGAAAAAACTGTCATGACTATAACTCATTGGTTTAATCCAAAATTTAATAATTCCTATTTAGTCCTATTTAAAATTGAAATCTAAAAAATAAAAAATTACATAAACAAGTTTGTCTATAGCTTGCCCACTAAACCAATATAACCAATGATTTATATTCATGACAGTTTTCACTTCTTTCTCACGACTGCTTTTTTCTTTTTCGGAACGATGTTCCTTAACTTGGGTTGCGGTAGGAATTAACAAATAGAAAATGTAATGCGTAACGGAAAAAAGTATTATTAATTGGTTGCTGTGCCAATGAATTTAATATATTCAAGAAACATGTGTTTTGGTTCATCAATTTAAATTAAGAGACGATCGGTTCCGTCTGGCGTAGTTCAGATATTATCGTCAAGCGCTGAAATACATTCACTAAACATAAAATGTTCGTTCATCAGTCTAGGCCGAACGTAAAATTATTGTATGTATATTTAATTTATTTTACTTGCCTTAACGGCAACATACATACATACAATAATTTTAGGTTAGGCCTAGAAAATAATTTTAAGTCTAGGCCTAACCTATAATTATTGCATGTATGTTGCCGTTAAGTTAGGTAAAATAAATTAAACATACACACTATAATTTTAGGTTAGGCCTAGACTGATGAATGAACATTTTATCTTTATTGAATGTATTTTACAATGAATGGACATTTAACTGTGTTTACTGTTTTAGCTTTGATGTTATAATTAACTCTACAGTTTATTGTTATAACATTAAACGTATGGAAACAGTAAATATTTGTATAAAAAACAATCTAATAATAAACGGCAATTGAAAGATTAAAATTATATGTGTATGTTGCTGTTAAGGCAGGTTAAAGAATTGAAGAAAAAGCGTGATGAACTTCGTTCTTGACAGGGATCCCACGACCACACATATTTTCTTTTTTTAAATGATGTCATTAAAAAATATTTTATTATTTCTGTACATACTTGACAGGAAATCTATTTATCGAACAATGATAGAAAAATGTTTTTATTCCTGCTGTTTATAATTTAATTTTGATTCCCGCAATGGTTATTGTTTGGATAGTCCTTCAAAATATTGTTGTGATGATGTTTTTTCTGCTTGAAATTTTAATATATAATTTATTGACAATCTCAATTTTTCTAAAATAAATCTTATATATTTAATCACACCAAAGAAGTATAACTTGTAATGCTCTTCCATAATAAGTACATGCGCTCATTAACCCTCCCAGTGGCAGACTGCCCAAAGTGACGTTCTCTCAGGCGTAAGATGCAGCTATTTCGACAATTAGCGAGAATTTGCATACATTTGCATTTTCGATTAATTAATTCACTTAGAATTATCCAATCGTAATAAAACCGGCACCGTTGGAAAGAAAATGAATTAAACTTTAACTTTTGTATTTAAAACTTTTTCGTAAAACGTATTTTTACATACGTAATCATTTTTTCAAAATTGTAGAATGTCAAACAGCTGTTTTCCGTGCTACATCGCGATGTTAAAAACGTAAAACTTCATCATTTTCAACCGTCTGCAACTCCTCACAGTTGTCAATTGTCACAAAGATCATCACAGCATTGGATTCATTAGACTTTCATCTTTCAAGTGGTATTTTTAAATCATCTGTGACTACAATCGGTTATGACATACAGAATTTAGAATAACTGCTTGTCCATTGGTCAAGATTGGGCCATTAAGGAAGCATTTTTTAAATCGATTTTTACTATCAGAAATCGATTTATTCCTAAGATGTGTAATATATCGTTTTAAAGATAAAATTCCCAAGTTTTAGTCAATGTGCAGTTCAAACAATTTTGTCATATTAGGTTGGTACAAACTGAATTGAGAATCATGCGATTTCAGTAGTTTACGGTCGTCGTTTTCCAAGCCGGTTACCTAACAATTATTACATGCAAGTATTTTTTCTCTTGATATTTTACTGAATTGAAAGTGTTTATAGTTTATAAAACTGTGTTATATTGTGTTACAGTTATAAATAAATAAATGTAGAATGTGTTATTGTGTTTTTTAGTGAAATTATGTTTATAAAGTGTTGAAAATAGTGTGTTCTAAATAGTGAGTTTTGTTTTATTTTTTGCAGATAGCCTAGGCTAAAATTTATTTAGCCTATAAACTATTGTATAAACTTTTTATAAATAATAAATAGGCCTACAGTATTGATAAAATGGCAGATAGGCCTAGAGTTATTGAAAGGTTATCAGAAATTGATCGGATGTATAGTGGTTTTTTGACATAATACTAATATTTAGCAATGTGCCTAACCTAACCTAAATTTGACAGATTTACGCTTAGGCTATATGATTGCAATGAGTTTTTTTTATTTTAAGTGTATGATATTATTTCACTTTTTAACTATTTTCTACAATTGTTTTATTGTTGAAAAAATTACAAAAATATTTCTTCAACATTATACAACTTTGTTTAATAGGATTTTTGGTAAAAATCATGGAAAGTTTATACATTTTTGTTCGTTCTGTTGTACCTGATTAGAAAATGTAAGGTTTTTCTTACAGTTCAATTCTATCATTTATTCTCTACAATTTGGTGTAATAAAATTTCATTTTGGAGTAAAAAATATATAGCCTAGGCCTATTAGTTTTGAAAATAGGCATGTTTTATTGTCGTTTTTTGTAGTTTGAACATAAAAATTGGTATTTTCTACTAAATAATTTTGAAATTGAAATATATTGTTAAACATTTCTCTTTATAACTATTTTCTACAACTTTTGTATATCTTGAAAAAAATTACAAAAATATTTCTCCAAAATTATACAACTTTGTTTATAGGATTTTTGGTAAAAATCGTGGAAAGTTTATACATTTTTGTTCGTTCTGTTGTATCTGATTAGAAAATGTAAGGTTATTTGTAATTTCCAATCTTACAGTTCAATTCTACCATTTATTCTCTACAATTTGGTATAATAAAATTCCATTTTGGAGGAAAAAATATATAGGAATATTCGTTTTCAAAATAGACCTATTTTTTTAGCGTTTTTGTAGTTAGAACATAAAAATTGCTATTTTCAACTGAAAATTTTTGAAATTGAAATATATTTTTACACATTGATATTTAGAACTAAATTACAAAACTTTTGTATATTTTGAATAAAATTACAACAAATTTTTACTATTTTTTATTTAGGCATAAATTTTTCCCTTCCGTTTCTGAACATTTTTTGCTTTCTAAGCTAAAAACTTTTACAATTTCAAAAGAAACTAATTTTTAGTGGCATATTTGAATTTTTTGAAGTTTCTTCTACAAAAAAGCTATGGAACACCTTTGGATTGGGGTTCATTTACTATTTTTGGCGAATTTTTAAAAATATGCTTGCAAAACGCTAGAAACAGGCTTTTCAATTTTAGCTTTAACCATGCCACTTGGAGGGTTAAAAAAATAATTTAATACCATAAAAGGAATGCACTGTTCGATAGAAAGAAATGAATTGATGGTACATGTAGCCTATACAATAAGTAATAATAATATAGTTTGAAAAGTGAACTCTCTCTTTCTCTTTTTATCTAACCAATGTTCTATTCAAACTATTAGGTAGTACTTATATGTCGTTTGTGGATTATTCGAGTTCATTTAAAGAAAATATTTGTTTACAGTTCAAGAAGTAGATCAAGCAGTTCCAGTGGGAGCTCATACAGTCACGACTCCAGGTCACGTTCACACTCCTCGAGATCAAGGTCACGTTCGAAGAAACCAGTGTCTCCTGCTCGAAGGTTGCTCCGTGGTACTTCACCTGTTAAAGGTAAAGGAGTGTGTGATTGTGTTAGTATAATAGCCTTCGTCGTTTGTTTGATATAACCTTGACGAATCAAAATTGAGGAGATGTTAAGTTGGTTCTGCGTCTGCTTTAAGAATACAGTTATGCTAAAAGATACTAATAAATTTAAAATTCATCAAATAAATGGAAATTAATACAAGTATTTTACCTGTTTTTTCAGTCCGTCGTGTGATTTTGTTGGGTAGGTGCCAGTCCTCAAAAGTCATGAAAGTCCCCAAAAAGACAATATTTGTTGTCTAAGGTCACCGTTTTTCCCTGCCCAAAATTGAATTTCCCATACCCTACAGTTTGTACTGTACCGTACAAATCATCCGTGTAAAACTTGTGTCACAACACAGATTCAAAAATTCAAATCTTTAAAGGTTCGGTTCAGTTCATTAAGTTCACTTGAAAGAGCTGTTCATTTGATCGATCCGTATAATAAATGTAATAGTAAAGGTTCATATTAAACCAGTTCGTAAATGATACCTAGCAATGTACGTACACTCGCTTTTATAGGAGTTGATTGTATGCTACACTTATTGCAAGAATACAAATTATTACATTAGACATACACCTAGTTTTTCTAATGTTTAATTTCGTTCTTTGCTTGTAGTTTTAAAGATTCCAAAGATTTTAGGTTGAACATCCTGGACCATTATTTTTAATGTAAAAATTAAATATAATTTCCATATATTTTTTTTATGAGATATGTTTTTGGTAAGTAAAATGTCGCCTAACTTCTTTAGGTATAGATAATGACAAAACATTAATACATAAACATGTTATACAGGTAAAGCTGTATCTCCCGCTCTGATGGAAAAGAAAGCTGCGACAGAAAGAGCTTTGCATATGAATCCACCTCCTCCGAGCCCAGTCACAGTGAAACCCACTCCAGACAGGTAAACTA
>JAGFPH010002995.1:0-13899 GCA_018207615.1 Philaenus spumarius | reverse complement strand
AACAGTTTAAGAACTGGTTTAGTACGATTCGCAGAATGTCTATTTATATGTATCGATCAAATGAATGGCTCTTCCAAATGAACCAGATAATTTGAACTGAATCATTTAAACAGATTTGAACTTTGAATCAGAGTTGCCACACGTTTTACACGGCTGATTAGTATGGGACAGTACAACATGGTGACCTTAGGCGCCTTCGTGAGTAGACAAATTTTCCAAATAGCTGGTTGAAACCTTAAAACATATAAACTTAATTATCTAAATTCGCTCAAGTCACGTCAGCGGTTCATCTGCGAGATCAAATAATATTTTACTGATCTTAAAAATGGTGAGGTGCTAAAAAGCACTGAACTGAATCTTTGAGGCGACTGTACTGATGACAGAAACTAGTAAAACTGAAAACGAGTCAAATAGATGAGTCATAAAACTCCAGGAATGTATTGAGCAGAACGGCAGTGTTGCCACAACCAGAGCCGTCCTTAGCAAAAGCGAGGCCTGGTGCAAAAAGTTTTGCGGGGCCTTTTTTGAAAGTAAACGACCCCCCTCCGCCAACCAACATTCACAAGCTGTCATCCCTTCTTACTACCACTAACTATAAAAATATCACTATAAAACAGATTTATTTACAGTTTGTCTCAAAATCAGTTTAAAAAAAAAGAATCATCAATTATTATGTTTTTGTTAGAACTTAAATAATATCAATCTTAAATAAACATTATGACCATTTTAACCCTCCAAGTGGCAGACTGCCCAAAGTGACGTTCTCTCAGGCGCAAGATACAGCTATTTCGACAATTAGCGAGAATTTGCATATATTTGCATAAGCGATAATTTAACCCACTTAGAATCATCCAATCGCAATAAAACTGGCACCATTGGAAAGAAAATGAATCAAACTTTAATTTTTGTATTTACAACTTTTTCGTAAAACGTATATTTACATACGTAATCATCGTTTTAAAATATGCAAATCTGTCTACAGCTCTTTCCGTGCGCAAATTGCATACAATTGTACTGTTATTTCCCACTTCTTCAACATTTAAGACCGTCTACACTAATGTTTCTTTGGCAATTATAACGATACCATTGGATTCGTCATGATTTTATCTTTCTGTTGGTGTCTTCCAATCAGATGTCACTGTAAAATTACTATTTTATTGAAGAATTACTGTAAACCCTTGCGATTGGACAGTCTCTCAACCAATAAACAGGCCATTTGTCAATCGATATTGGGAAGGCAGTGCCTTATGTTTTGACAGATTTCTTTACGCCATTTTGTAGAGCAAAGTCTGAAGTTTGAAACGGTGGTAAGTAATCCAGAAATAACCGGTTTTTTGTCTGTCTAGTCGACAGTTGAAATGTCAGTTCTAGTGAGAAAGTCAAGAGCGTGGGTTCTCACGTTATACAAATGGGGACCTATATGCAGCGTGTAGGGTAGCGGCTTTTCATTAGATTGATATCATTTTGTTATTCAAATAAATATAACTCAAACACTTTTGTGAACTAAGGAAAGACGAATATACCGTTATTTTCTTTGATTTATCCTCTACACTTTGTTATAATAATATTTCATTTTTGGGCAAAGCATATATTAGTAAATGACGTTACAATCTAGGCCTAGGTTTGTTACCAGTCATGTACTTGGATCATAAAAACTGTTTTTTTCAAAATAAAAAATTTGAAATTGATAAATGTTTTTATACAGTTATATTTAGAACTAAATACGAAACTTTTTTACGCTTACGAAAAAAATACAAAAAATGTTTACTACTTGTTATGTAGGCCTAAAGTTGAACTTTTTCCTTTCGTTACTGAACATTTTTTGTTTCTTGAGCTAATAACTTTTACAATTTCAAAATAAACTAATTTTTAGTGGCATATTTGAATTCTTTGAAGTTTCTTCTACAAAAAAGCTATTGAACACTTTTGGATTGGGGTTCATTTACTATTTTTGGCGAATTTTTAAGAATATGCTTGCAAAACGCTAAAAACAGGCTTTTCAATTTTAGCTTTAACCATGCCACTTGGAGGGTTAAAGAAACAACCCATTTTTCATATTTTCCAGTAAAGGAACAAAATTGTAAATATAAAGGTCACAAAACAGAAAGACATAATGAGTATGTTTTTAATGGTATTCTAGACTTCTGTATCACATACTATGATAATTTTGTCGAGGAGGCGCGCCACAGTCACGTCTTACACACTCCGACAACACACAATCATCTGTTCTCGGTACTGATTATGTTGCTTTTCTTTACGTAGCGCAGAGCCTCACGTCTTGTTCGCATCCTAACCCAGGGTGTTCAACAATAAGGACCATTCAAATATTGCACTGTCACAATAAGCACTTTAATGACTAAAAACTTGTTAGTCAAAAATCTCAAGGTAAAATTATTTTAGCGCGAGTAGGCCTAAGGTCAAGCAGCGTGGGACCTGGAGCGGCCGCTCTAATCGCTTCACCCTAAGGACAGCTGCTATGGCCACAACTCTATTTTTATTTTAGACATAATATATTGAAAGCATTGCCGGCGCTTATGGCTGAAAGTTATACTGTTACGCCATTTTGATTACTCCACGCTTATAACCACGCAAAACACAATGCCTATCGAGTGATCATATCTCGTTAGCAATTATTTAAGCACTGTCACCATCACAAGAAAGCCAATTATGGAACCAGCGTTGATGAGCACTAAACTAAATATTACACCTTTAACTAAATTAACTGAACTCTGTATATTTAATATCTAAATACCGGTCTCTCTAAACCGTAAACCGGTTCATGTAGATCCCGACAACTCACTTCAAGCAGTTTTCTAACTTAGCCCGTCATTTATCGGCCATGCCAGGCCATACCCAAAATTACGCACTTAGCCGATCATTGCGGTTATTAATTAGATTAGGGCAAAAAAATAATAATTAAACGGCTGCACACGGTTCTGACGGACAGGTCAGCTCACACACAACCTCGCTGTTTGATACCTACACACGCACTAGTCGCTTTGCCAAGGGGTGCGCGCGCTGCCTACCGTGTCACGTGATATCACAATATTTATGTGTAGCCTCCTGGATTGTTAATCCTTAGGATGACTACGAAACTAGTCATCCTAAGAAGGAAAAAAAACATTGGATTGTCAGAAGGAAATACAAGGTAATTAACCTTTCTAATATATTCATTCTATTTTTATAACAAAATTTACCTACCTGGGGTTAAATTACACCCCACAAGCTCACTTAAGGGTTAAATATTACTTATTTTAAATTAATGAATCTTATCTTCTAAAGCGAGAGATAATTATTGTCTGTCTGCTAAATGGATCTGGAATCTCCGTCTAAGGATTTTTGATTTTATATGGGGCTTTTGGCCATGAGAAATCGATTGGAAATGGTCACCAGTCTGGGAAAATTCGTTTTCTACGTCTTTTTATTAAATTAAAAAGTGAAATTTGTCCATTTTAAACAATATAAAGCACAGCTGATGCAAATGTTTTCAATGTCATTACAATAATCATCTGTTTTCTTTTAAAGGAAGCACAGCTGATGCAAATGTTTTCAATGCCATTACAATAATCATCCGTTTTCTTTTAAACTGTATTTTATTAGAGGTAAGCCTAATGTTGTATCTATTTATAGTTACCATGGCAACGAATACTTATGCTAAATAAACATACCCTTTATTTAGTTGTTTAATGTTATAGGCCTAACCTAAACGATGTTCACGGAAATTTGCAATAATAATTATTGACGTGAGCGAACTAGACCCTAGGCCTAAATCGATATTGAAATATTAAACTTTAATTTAGGCCTGACTTATTTCCGAGGCATAGCGTTGAGATTATGGTTAATCCTTTAAACTGTATTTTTATTACAGGTAAGCCTAATGTTATATATACCCTTTAATTAGTTGTTTAATGTTATAGGCCTAACCTCAAAACTCAATAATCCAATATTTATTATTGAAATCATAGCCCTGCTTATAATCGAGCTTTAGCTCGGTCTCCTGGTACTTGATCTAACGCTAAAACCAACAAAAAATTATATAAAACAACAAACTAACAAAACACTGGATTTACCCCTATGTGTTTAATTTAAACCATTTAAGGGACTCGAGACACTCACCAGTTGGAATAATAGCACCAACGCCTGGTCCAACTCCGCCACTGCCCTTCAGGGTCAACTTAATTTGCTGCTTCTGTCCAGAAAGCTGAAACATTTTATTATAAAATTACATTAGGGAAATGTGAATTTCTAAATACTAGTAATACTTGTGATAGAAATTCAACCAATTATATTTGTAAAATAATGAAATTCAACTTGTTTATCACCTAATTAATTGCAATGTATTTGTACGAAAATTTTTAATTCTTACCTTGATGCTACGATGAAGAGAGTGGGAAAGGGCAAAAAGGAAGGTTGATGGTAAATGATAAATATTTAGTAAACCTATAAAATTCCTTAGAAGTAAACAATTCAATTATTAGACTGTAGAATAATTTAACACATAAATAGAGATAAGTGATATTTCAATATGAAAGAAGTGGAAACTAGATACGGGAACTAAATCACAGAACTGTTATTTTATCACAGTTATCATTAGTAAAGCTTTATTTAGAAATTATATAAAGTTTATATTTGAGACAACACACTTACTTTAGTAATTTTTTACTAAATTTTGTTCATTCCAAAATTGTTTATATTAAAGTAGACATTTCTTTTCTGGGAATTGGCCCGCTAAATAAGTATTTGTGTATAACCATAGATCATGAATAATAAATAGATCTTGCATCCATACGGGGGCTGTGTGCCGGAAAAAAGGTTGTCGCGAAAATAGTACATGATCGCGCCGCGAGGTAGCGCTAGGGAGAAAGCATTGTAAGCATTGGTGTTTCCAACCAGCTTCCTTCGTTTCCCCAATAGATAGCGCCAAAAAAGTCGAATTTCCAGTGGAACAAAATATTGCATTGGATCGGAGTTCTATTAGGTTATCCAAATACAATGGTATAACTAACTCATACTTACTATGTATAGGTTATATATATAATCATGTAATTGTGGGTTATTTTCAAGTTGTTAGTTTGAAGGGATTTCTTTGTTTCAAATAATAGTAATATTCACCCCTGGCAAGTGCTGCTCTCTACTAGAAAATATATGAACCACTGTACTTGAATCTTACTATGTTACTAAAAACAACGGAGAGTGTTACAGTATGAAGAGCCGTTTTCGCACGCTTTAGTTTATACAAAGGCATTGCCTTATGTCAAAAGACGTAATGGAAGCGATATGAGTACTTTGGAAAATGAAGATGGTGATAATGATTTAATAAGTGACATTAGAAGTAGCGATGGGCCAGTCCTTAGTAATTCTGAAAACCGTAATAATAGGCAAATTCTAGGAGCCATGTGGTGGATAAACTCCGCCCATGGGCTTGGGGAGTGTATGGAAAAAACACAATGTTTCAATGGAGAAACAGTGAATTTCAACCGCACGTTCACATAATTTTAGCCAAACAGCTGTAACACGTGCCAATTTCAAAGGCCTACACATCATGCCGAATAAAACAATACATCTTGAATTTTTTGTGACTACTCTTACAAGTAGGCCTAAAATCGCTGTAAGATCTCCAACTTCCCAAAGTATAAAATAATATAGAATAGGACCATAAGTCAATTTTAGAAAGAGAGCATTTTTATTTTTGAATTTAATTTAATTTATATTACAAATGTTTTTTTTTTTTTAGAAAGAGAGCTTAATAATTAGAAGCATTTTAACGTAAAGGAAATAAATATAAAAGGGCAGACAATTTTAAAGTACATTTCAGTAGAATAAAAATAAAAGGCAGACAATTATTAAAATCAATTATATTAAATTTAAATGTAGGGTTTGAGAAAATGGACAGTCTATGTACTAACGCCAAGACGCGGAAATTATACGAGTTTCAAGACGCAGTTAGAAAAGCAACGTCCAAAAGTCTAGACGAGATAAGCGAACACCTGCAAGCCAATTCCTGGAGAAACGGTCTACGTGCGATTTCACACGCAAGATCCACAGGGATTGCTTTGGTAAGCAACCAACGTATCTGACGAAATTTAACATCTGTGTGTCATCAGACGTTTTCTGATGGGTGGAGAGGAAAGAGATGCCGGCCGAATGTAGCGTAGGAGAAAGACGCTAAGGACACTTATCAACGAGAAACCAAGCAGTGAACGTCGCTAGAAGTGTTGCGCGTTATGCATTGTGCATTAACAGTTTAATCATGTAACATTTATTATTGCTAATCTACGAGTACAAAGTAGTATCTCATCGTCAAATGGTGTATAGTGCGATCGCTTAAATTAATGTGACAGTAAATCGGACACGACAATGAACTAGGCTACGAAAGTTTTTGCGCGTGCGAGTGGGGTTTTCTTTTTTAAAATTAATAAGTTTGTGGTCTGCTTTTTGTAAGTACAGTGCACTTAAAATTCTTTTTTTTAATAAATCACCAGCTCTCTTTAAATTTATAATCTATAATTTGTATGTATTTGAATTTATTTTCTTTGTCATATATTTTATGATATTAATAAATGTTAAAGGTAATTCCTAAATCGTCTATTTTGTTTGGCCTAATGTGATCCTCTTCACCATATATCAATCAGGTCATTGAATTCACTACCCGAGATAGAATAAAACTAAAAGTAGAGTCTTGCAATCCAACTGCATCAAATCAAATCAAGTTTATATATATCTTTTATTTTTTTTTTATTTGTAAGCAGAGCATCTTACAAATTGGCGCAGCCAACTTTGGGGCTCGTCATATAAGAGACTCTAAACTTACATCGCTTTTCAGATATAATTTCAGGATATTGTTTCTCATAAAAAACCCAACAGTTTCATCTGAGGTCCGAAAACGTATTGACACAAATTCTAATTAAATTTATTTCTTTTCAGCAGTACCTAGATAATTTCCAGAAATACAAAACTAAGCGAATGAATGTTGGTTGGTCAACCGAACAAATTTTAGATTAGTAATTATTTAAAGCAATCTTTTAAATTTCATAAATAACATTAAATAAGTAAAAAAGAGGTTATATTTAGCAACCCATAAGTTTTATATCCATTTTTGTATCAACTAATCTTTCCCGAAGGAAAACACTGCGTTGTCCTGTCGCCGACGTGTCCTGATTCAGCACACTGATGTTGCAACGGTTGCCCCAATACAGCAGTAATAAACGGTACCAGGAACTGGCACATATTTTCTCACAAACATATTTAAATTACTAAACAGATTCACAGTGACTTGTAGGATGGGGTAGGAGAGTTTTTTTTATTAAAGCTGGAGATTAACACTAATAAATATTATTATTATCTAGAGAGAAAACTATTCGATCGATTTCGTACAAATTTGCACCAAACACGTCAATTAGGACTATATAGATGCACGAAAAAATATTTTTGTAAAATGTTGACCCTCTATGGCCAAAAAACCCCAAAATCAGTTATTATTATTTGCTAAACGAGAATTTTTAGAAAGATGATGTTTTTTAATATGGTAGGGTACATTAAAGGCTACAACTAAGCCAAATTTTATCAAAATCGTTAGAGCAGTTTTTTTTATAAAAAAAAAAATAACTAATTTTTTGGGTTTTTTTTTGCCTAAAAGAGGTTGTTTTTCAAAATTTGTCAAAACCCTTTTTCGTGCATCTATACAGGCCTATTTGACATGTCTGGTGCAAATTTGGTTGAAATCGATCAAATAGTTTTCTCTCTAGCTTTGTATACATACAGACATACATGCATACATATAGACAGACATTTTGTAAAAACCACTTTTTTGTACTCAGGTGGTCCCAAAACGGATATTTCCACAAAAATCTCAACATCGATTTTTTTTGCGATCACTATACTTTCTCTATACTATAATATAGTGAGAAAGTAAAAGGGTTAAGGGCATTTAATATTTTTTAAATCTTTTTTAGCAACAAAGAAAAACATTGTTACTATTGTATTTTTTATTTCAAAATGTCATTCTTCGTAGTTTGTATATGGACGACTCTTGGTCTTAATGCTGTGGTAAACTTAAAGTAAGTACCTTATTCAATTTCTATTCAACAGGTGTTCCTTCCTCTTTATGTGCACGCTCTCAAAACTTAAGCAACTTGATGCAAGACCTAATACTTTTGTCACTTTTATGTAATTCAAATGCCTCGAGAGTGGCACATGAAATAAAATGATTCCTTTTCATTGTTAAGTTTCAGTTTATAATATTATCGTATGAGAATGTCTTTGTTGTTTGTTTTAGAGAAAATTGAATCCATGTTTTATTTAGTTTTTCTGTATTATTAATTAGCCTATACAGTAGAACCCCTCTCGTCCGCCGATCAGGTTGCTCCGTCCATGCTCGAGCCAAACTTGGTAACTTACTACCCGTCCCGCATTTGTGGTTCACTTGCTTGTCCGCTCTAGTGCTCCGTCATCTCGTGTAACGTTTCTGTCGTTGTGCGTGTTTTTTGTACTGTACTGTGAAGTTTTTAGTTTTTGTTCATGACAATTTTCTTATGAGTTCGTCACAGTGTATTTGTTTTACATTATGTGCACAGTTGTGTTTTTTCAACATGTCAGGAGTGAAACGTAAACAAGTTACTCTTTCATTAAATTAAAAATTAGCACTACAAAGACTGGACATTTGTAAATACATACAGCACTGCTGTCTTTCAATAATAATAACAGCTTTTATGCGGTTTATTGCAATGTATTCACTGTAAATCCGTATTTTTCTGTATTTCTAATAATCCCCCCCCCCCCCCCCCCCCCCCAAGAGGGGTTCTACTAACTGTAGATATGTTTTTATTTTGATTACGTCTTAAGAAAAATTAATTAATTTTATAAACAAGTTGAGACTATTCCTAGATCCTAGGCTCAATCTACAAAGTAATTTACATTATTTGTACTTACTTTAAGCGCATCCATAGCTTTCACTTTCATAGCCTGTGCTAAAGCTAGTTTTTCATCGATTACAATTCGTTTTTGCCGAACTGCAACAAAAAGATTCAAAATGTTATTCAGTCGCAAATCAACACACTTGCGTAGAATCACTGTGTAAATGATGCATGCAATTTCACCAACACTCAAACTTCACAATTCAATTGCACCATTATGAAATAATGTTGATGGTGACAAATAATTACGGTATCGTCAATATAACAGTAAACAAACATATTCTAGATAATGATAAACAGAAAGAAATACTGGTAGCTTGTTTATTGTACAACAAATTTGTTATTTATAACACATAAGTGTTATAACTTTCAAACAAATCGGAAGAATATTTTTATAACAAAAAACAATTTTTAATAAAAATAATATATGCATTGATAATTATGCGTTCCTAAAAGTTGTTGGCCTATTTACTTTAAAATTATCGTAGATGTATGTATTTTTTATATTATATTTATACAAATACTGTTTTTGAATGGGTATTTTAAATTTCATACAAATCGGATGATTGTTTTCAGGGGAAATTGATTTTTTATCAAAGACAAGTTCATCAGGACTGCTTATAGGCTAATACGCTGGTCTACAGACAGAGCAAGTCAAGAAATAAACTCAAAATGGTATGAAATATATAAATGTCGTGGGACGACACCCCTCAATACTTCTTCAAAAGAGGTCTGGCGAGACAGAGATGAGCAACACATGACACAAAAACTATGTGTTGCAGCTCCCTTATAAATTTTAGCTATGAGCCACTACTGTTCACAGGTAATCTCAAAATTTGAGCTATAGTTCTTTCACAAATAAAGGGAGGAGAAATAGGGTTTTTAGCTACATTTTTGACAATTAAAAATTACAACATCATAATCGATATTTTTAAATAAAGCCTTGAAAAACGATACCGTATAAAAGTATTTTTTTATTATTGTAATAAATGAAGGTTAGCATGCGTTCTAACTATTTCAAATTTTAGGTTGATATTACATCCATTTCAGAGAAAATTAAGTATGACATTGGGAAACAAACAAGTGATCCTATAAAAGGTTCCGTTTTATCCTTTAACATTTGGTACTTTACACATCTTGTAATATATGTGCGTTTCAGGGATTTTAAACATTTAAATAAGGGTATAACGTAAAGGGGGTCATAATGTAAATTTTGGACATTTAGCCTATTTTAAAAAACTTAGTTATTTTCATAAAAAATAATAAACATAGAAATTCAAAGGGAAATGCAGACGTTTCTAATTAATAACACAAAATAATAAATCTTACTTAATATCTTATCTCAAATTTAAATTCAATCTTGTTTAAATTACTCAATTGTAACTCACGATGTTTCAAAATACAAAAAACATTGAAGAGTGTTGGGAAGTTTGAAGAAGTGATTCACTAAATTTCTAGCCAATGATTAATGAATATTAAAGACTATTTCAGACATCGAAAGAACTAAACTTGATATATTATGTTGGTAGTATGTGTGATTCATCTATGTGCAGAGACAGAATTTTGAGCTGAGATGTTGGTACTAATCGTGACTAGCCCTAGGGAGACATATTTGCGGTCCCCTGGCAAGATCACGTGATATGACGTAATACAGGAAAGGACGCCAAGAAGAAAGAACCTTTGTGCTCAATTGTGGCTTAGACGTAGTACAGTACAGACCTGTTGCAAGTAATCTTGCGAAATGTTTTCACAAAGTGGTTTTTAGCGGTAGTTGAGGTATAACTACCGTTAAAGTATGTTTTAATGAAAGTAGAGACAGTGCCGAGCATCTTTCTATAAAACAATGTAAATTTGTGCGTATTTTTGTACAAAAGAATTAACTTTGAAAGTTTGAGTAATGGCGTAGCGTGGCTTCAGCATTTTTACATAAAGATCTTACAACGAGTGCTCCAGTGAATCAAAATCGACGAGACTAGAGTGCGACGAACTAAAAATAATGGGGTTTTCTATTTTAAATTCAAAAGTATTGTAAGTTTTTTCTCTTTTTTAAATTCATTTTTAAAGTGCACTATAAAACAAAGATCCGTAAGTAATAAATTAATTTTAACTAAGTCTGCATTTGAATATTTTAATAATATAAGTTGTTATAGGTTTAGGATGAAATGATTAATAATTAATATGTATGCTTGAGTGTCTGATTGTGGAAAGCGTGGTGATGATTTGCCAATATGATTTAATCATTTATTTGTATGTTTTTGCAACTTAGAATGACGCATTAAAGTATTAATGCCAACTACTATGCTTTCTTAATTTGAGTTTTCTCCTTTCCAGAAGTACTTTGTGGTAAATCGAACCTTGTAATAATAAGAAAATTAACTTCAGTGTTTTTTCATAAATGATACAAAATGGCGACGGTTGAGAGTGGGAACGGTGTGTTTTGGCGGTACGAACTCTGTGTGTAGAAACATAGATATCGTACTTCTAAGATGATCTGTCCTGAGCTATCAACTGTAAGCACAGATGTGATAAATGAATGCGTAACAGAGATTTAATAGTCAACTGTGAAACTTGATAGACACAGATCTGACTACAACATAACCTAACTTCAATTTTGGGGTTATGTTTGATTGTTTTTGTTATAATAAATAATTGTTACGCAGTAAAGGTTATTTTTTTTTAATTAAAATCGACTAAGAAAAAACTTGTCAAAATTTTTTTTTTTTTTTTTTTCTATTAATAAATTTGTTTGTAAACGGCTTGTGTAAGCACGGCACGTTACAATCTCTTACCTGGCGGTGACTGTGCTCGACTAGAGGACGACGAAGAGAAACTCGATTCACTGGAATCACTGGACGAGCCGCTCGAATCCGAACCGGTACTGGACCGTGAAGATTTAGAATGAGAACGAGTGGATCTCATTGCAGCCGCAACTGCCGCTTTGGAATGTGCCAACAGTCTTGGAGGCACTCCGCCTCTGGATCTGTTGAACCAGAACTGTCTTTAGTACAATGTTAATGGTTAGTCTTAACCCATTCACCTGGACTTGCACAGAGCACAGCCTGTATGTAGACATGCAGAATTGTTACCAATCATAGTTCAATGTTTGATCACTAGATAGGACTGTAATATTATTCCCTAGTTTTTTCTTTACTGTGTGTTGAGTTTCAACAATAAATCATTATAATTCTAGTTAAAAGACATATCACACTACATTTTTTGGCGTTGCCTCAGCCGGTGTATACCCTGGCATCTAGTATACAGGCTTTGATTTACAATCATGTACTTTTTATGAGATTATTTTATTTGTGATTTCTGTTTAAAGAGTTGTTACTCTAGCCATAGAAACAATGAGTTTGTGTTGTTTATGACATTATGTAATTTTGCTTCGAGGTGGCTAGTTATGAAACTGGAACTCTTTGACTTTCTCTTAACAAATTACCTTTTCCCAGACCCAATCTTCAAAAATGCCCAAAAACTGTGTTCCTTTTATTTAAGTTAATCGATTAATTTTTTTTACTAAGAAGTCATTTTCAGTAAATACAGTAATTCCAGTAGCTTCAAATTAAAGCATTCGCAACATACAATGCAAAATCACAGAAGAAAACAATACTGACAAATTGCACCAATTCTATGACATATTGGCATCAAAAATTAATAACCTTAACCCTTTCCACTCTAGTACCGGGGCAGCCCCGTACCCTACTGATCCGCACGAACTCCTATGTCGGGCGAGCCCCGAACTCGCTATGATAACGTTCTTTGATTGCATTTGAACAGACGTAGTTACTTTGATGACCGCTATTGTTGAAGTTTGAGATGTGCTGCTATCTGTGGAATTTTTATAATAATAATGATTGTTGTGAAATAAAATGAACGAAGACGACGGCAGTTTGTTACAAAATGGCGTTAGTGGCAACGGAACTTTTGTTTCGAACCTAAGTGATTAAAATATTACCAATCAGTTTTGATCTACATAATACTGTTGTTAAGCAATATAATAAATAGTTGAGGCAATTTTGTACAAGTTGGTGTCAAAACTAATTGTTTTCATAAAAACTCATTTTTTACAAAAAAAACTTGTTTTTCAATTATAATTTGTTTATAATTTATTATTTTGTCTAAATAAAAATATATGTTTTTTTTTTTATACCAATCTATACTTTAGTCATAGAAAAAACTACAAAAAAAATCAGCCTTTTAGAACTGACAGAAATACTTTGTTTTGGAGTAAACATGTTACAGTGCAATATTCGCTCAAAATTAATCTGACCTGATAGCAACACTAGGTCCCCAGTAATTCGAGTGGAAAGGGTTAACAGCGAACATATGGAAAAGAAAACGATACGAGAGTTATGAATTACCGAAATTCAAACCACAAAAAACGTAATTTAAATTGCAATGCATAATTTATAACGCTTGCGAAAAACAATGCTCGAATACGATTTGGGCTAACTTGTAAGAACTATTTGAGTTAAAACGAAATTTCAAACCTAAGCGGCCACAAAAGAAAATGAGAACCGACTACAATTCCCATGAATTTTATAAAATACTGGCACTAAATGTAATTTTTTTAAATGGCAAGAGTTTGCGACAAAGACAATATTAAAATAGGATTTGCAGTAATTACTTTAAAATATATTTTTCAAAATAACTAAACCAATATTAAACTGATTTTTTACCGTAAGTTACAAGTTGGCACTGTAACAAAGATGGCCATGTTCGAACTAGCTACTTACATTTTCAAAATAGTATGCTATGTTATTCCTTAGTTTCCATTAGACTAACCGGTACATAGGAAAGTCATTAAGAAAAATAGTTACAAAAATGTATTCCTATATATTTAGGTGCGAAAGATCAGCAAATATTGCTAAATATAATAATAACCAACCCTCCCCCCTATACAAACACACTCACTATAAGAGCTAATGCAATTTAGGAAGTAGTTTACCTGTCTGGAGTGGGTTTCACTGTGACTGGGCTCGGAGGA
>JAGFPH010002994.1:157244-168585 GCA_018207615.1 Philaenus spumarius | reverse complement strand
CGGTGAAACGTCGCCACTCCCGGTGTACTGTTGTTTGATACTGGAATATTTACATCCCTATCCATTACGTTTATGTACATATTGTTATTTTAAGGTAATATAGTAAATCATTTGTCCCCAGGTAATTATGTGAGCTAGAAAAAAGTAAGCATTTTATTTTAACATAAACTAATTATAATTTATAATTAAAATTTGATATTATTGAAGTGGACACAAAAAGTTAAGTTCGAGGTTAACGTTTAAAAAATAATATCATTATTACGTACATTCAAAGAAATGAAATTAGAGATCAATGATGGAAAAAGAAAATCGTAATTACGTAAAAAAATTAGTTTCATATTTAATTAAAAGAATTACTTTATAACAAAGAATTATGCTGTCTTTTATTTAATTTGTTCATTGTTGTCTAATTTGCGGAGTACTTAAATGTTTCTTTGACTGAAGCCACTTTTTAACTTTACAGTTGTTTGATACTGGATATTATTTTTTATGATATTATTTTTGATATGATATGATATAAGATATTATAATGATATTATTTTTTAAACGTTAACCTCCAACTTAACTTTTTGTGTCCACTTCAATAATATCAAATATATACTTATAAATTATAATTAGTTTATGTTAAAATAAAATGCTTGCTTTTTTTCTAGCTGGCATAATTACCTGGGGACAAGTGATTTCCTATATTACCTTAAAATAACAATAATATGTACATAAACGCTATTCCCGTATCAAACAACGGTACACCGGGTGTCACGGCGCGGCACCTCCTCACGCTCATTTAAAACTCGATTTCATAATGATGTAATCATTTTATCACAAATCGGTGAATTGGATAGTTTAGATCAATTCATTGGCTACAACTTTCCCGCTGGAAGTTTGTTTATAACCCAAAAATAAAAAATTTCCTCGCTTAGTAACTTTTCCATGTCAGTCTGTGATAATTCTCAAATATTTTCAATTATTAAAATTCGAAATACCTGTTAAAATAAAAGTTTTTTATACTGTTAGAACCCGTACTTTATTCAGATTAAGAATATATAAATTTTATTTTACTGAAGCCTTTCCATCGCGTTACAACTGTGAGTTAACGAAAGCGCGCACATAACTGCAATATTACTAGCTGGTGCGTGTCAGAATAGTGTCGTCATAGGCGGTCGATACTGGGTCACCGAAAATGACCAGAATGGTATAGCCCTTGTTATAGAGCCCTGGGTAAAATGCACTAATAGACGTCAAAACCACCTCAAACTAGGCGATTTAGACTGGATTTGGACGAAACGCGCTATACGTTTTTGAGGCAATGAACTCTCAATATTTATTTATATCAGCTAGCGAAGCCGCTAGTACCCTGCTAGTTAACAAATAATATTGTAATACTATATCAAAGCCCACTAAAGAATACCGTTGAGGGACGGGCTTGCGTTCACCGAGACCTTGAACGCTCCAATCGCCGTAGTGCGACGTTGTCATTTTCTACCCGCGCTTCTAACTGACTGCGGCTGACTCTACGCATTTTAAACTGTGCGATCAAGCCTCGAGCGGTAAATACCAGGAGTGTTCGAGGCTAGTAGATATGGCAACGCTGCGCGCCCATCCTATTGGCCGCCTCGCAACGGTATTCTTTAGTGGGCTTTGATATAGTTCTCTTTTCGCGCCATGAAAAAGGCCTCGCCGATGCATTGTCGGTCTACATAACTTACTCTCGTAAATTTGGTCAGCCTTTCGAAATGAATAATCAAATCACTTTAGGATTTATCCTTAAAAAATCGTGGCTAGATGATTCCTTTAAAACTTTTTCTTTATGGAATTATCAATATTGTAAAAGGTCGGTAAAAGTTTCCCAGTGTCACACGAAGGGTTGTCTCAGAATTAAATGGCTTGGTCATAACCAGGAAAACTTTAGGGGGGGGGGGGCAGGACAGGACCGGTGATTTGAATCTAAACCCTTGTAACACGTTTACTGCTAAGGACGCACATGTGAGCTAGACAATGAACACTAAGAGAAGCGGCCGACGCACAGTGTATTGCGTGCTTCGCACGCCAACCGCCGTGTTGGGAGAATTTTCAATGCACAGAGCATTGCGTGCTTCGCACGCCAACCCTTGTGTTGGGAGTATTTTCAATACACAATGCATTGCGTGCTTCGCACGCCAACCGCCGTATTGGGAGAGTTTTCAATACAGAAAGCATTGCGTGCTTCGCACGCCAACCCCGTATTGGGAGTATTTTCAATATACAATGCACAATGCATTGCTTGTTTTGTTAGAGTAAAGTATTTTTGTTGAACCTTCATAGTTTTCTTATTTAATAGATAAGATCAAGCTCACTAGAGGGATAAGGCTGTAACCTACTGCATCCATGTGTATTGTAGGCCTACGTTGTAGTTTAATCTAGCAAATCTAAATATCAGTATGCATGCAATGTACAATGATGTAAAATATTATTATTTATATATTCCATAAATAAAATTACAAACAATTGACAATTTATCGTCTATGGATTTTGTGCCCACATAGGCACGAGGCCTGTGGGTGGGCACAAGTCGTGCACAACATAACTTCACAACAAAAATTTTGGTAAAAGAGAGAAGATAAAAAAAGAAGAAAAATACAAATTTAAAATGTACAAGAAATCATAAGTAGGTCATCACCAGAACAACAACGTCACTCCTGTGCCTACACCAAAAATTCACCTACAAAGAATCAGAATAGAGCTCGAGATAAAAAATTATAAGATAAAAAGAGCGACATATAGGCTAAACATAACTTTATACGTACTCCGAAAAAATGACAGACAATAATCCCTCCCTACCTCCCCTAACCATAAAGCAACTTGCTTTTTATAGGCCTTAACTGTATAATTTTGAAAAAGTCTCAGGTTTCTTGGAATATTACGGAAAATCATCTGTGAAACGTAATACGAGATAGAAGTGGATACAGATCTATAAAGCCTATCTGTTCTTATACCCACTGCTTGAGAATGACGAGTAAAATTAGAATGACTCGAAATAGAAAAATAAAATTGGAATTTTTATGCAAAAAATTTAAAAGAGTTTTTACAAAAAGTTGTCATATTAAAAACGTTTAAACAGTCATACAGCTCGTCAGATGGATGTCTTTTTGGTTTACGCAGCGCCATCTTCATAACAGATCTAGTTATGTTGCTGGATCCTCTGGTGTGTTGCCTATTTTATAATTTAATTTGCACTTTTTATACCTAGTATTAATTTTTACTTTGACTTACTTTACTTTTAGGTTTTGACCCCCTAACCCCCCCCCCCCCTCCCTCCCTGGATACGGCCTTGGCTTTAAGCTTCGTGCTACGCAAAATTATGCTTCTATTGTATGAATTTCAACGCGATAACGGTATCAATATTTCGAGTTACAGGCTGGATTAATCATCAAGGAGTTTGATAAAGCTATCCTAGTCCTTATCGCTGCATACAACCCAAAACACTATTATTCATTGCTCTTAAGCCTATGTATGACTTATAAACCTAACATTCCACCTGGTGACTAGGTCTAGTCCATGTAGGCCTAACATTTCGACCAATCAAATCTCTAAACGTCATATGACGTATTCAAATAGCAGTGCAACCCTCCAATTTCTCCAAATGCTTGCCATTTACCAGACAGTTTTCGTTCGTGGTGCTCGTGCTTGACCTTACTGAAGAATCTAAAGGTAAAATACTAAACAAATCTTATTTAATTTAATATTTTATATTATAGTTGTAATCAGTTGAAGTTTAGAATTAAATTGCCGATTGATAGATTAATTTAAGCGTTATAATTACCTTGTTTTAGTTGTCTTCAGTCCTTAGTTGCAGATTATAGCTATATGGCTATAATCTGCAACTAAGGACTGAAGACAACTAATAAGTTACAAGGTAATTATAACGATATAATTAACAGTCCAAGGCAACACAATAAATTCTAAATTAATTTAAGATTTAAATGTAATAACCATGCAAGGTAATTCGAGATAAAACTCATGAAAAGAAACTCATCATAGGAACTTAAAGTTTCGGGCTCATCCAAATTGATTAAAATTGAATTATTTTATTTGGTGAAAACTAACTATTTAATACATTTTAAACTGTAACTATGTTTTTATCGATTGTTTAAAATGTAAGTACTGACTTCTGACTGTTGAATGAAATACTCATGTGCCTTTAGAATGCTAACCAATAGAAATGGTTTTTCTTGCTTAAAAGTAAACTTATAAAAACTTGTCGTATGCCTATGAAAAGTGGTAGATTATTTTTGAATCGAGTGCATGCCACAACATGTCAAGTGACGTTCATTTTCCTTGATTAATTACCACTATGTTATACTGCCTTCAATTCTAAAGCGAAAATAGTTTATACAAATAAAACATTGATAATACGAAATTAAACTTCATTATTTCTAGTTGACGAGATTTCTCAATTAGTTTTCGATCTACAGTCTGCCATGTAACCTACATGGATTGCGCAATAATTGTAACAACTATCTTTTAAAATAACGAAGAGTACTAGCGCGTTTACTTTTGAATGTCTTTTATGCATATGATATACGAAAATGCTGCATTTAAAAGTTGGAAGTTGTCTTTGTAAGAGCATTCAGATTTTGTACGACTTTAGGCTGAATAAAGTACTTGACAAGAGTTAACGCAACCCGCACGGAAATGATTTATGTTTATCATGTTTAATGCATTAATTTAACCGAGTTGTGTTTTCATTTTACCTTAATGAAAATTTACAGATTTTTTTTATTTGTAGCTTCCAATCATAATTTCAAACACTTGTGGAATAAGTTCGGTTGTGTCCAATTGTCTTAGGGATTTCCTGAAATACCCTTTGCACGGAATAAGTTGAAATACTTCATATAGTTTACGTCATATAGCTTCGCTCGCGGGCAAGGCCGTGGCCAGGAAAACGGGGGGGGGGGGGGAGATCAAGCTCACAAGAGAGTAAAGGCTGTAACCTACTGCATCCATGTGTATTGTACGTTGTAGTTTAATCAAGTAAATTTAAATATCACTATGTATGCATTGCACAATGATGTAAAATATGTTGCTGGATTCTCTGTTGTGTTGTCTATTTTATAATTTAATTTGCACTTTTTAAACCTATTAATTAATTTTTACTACTAAATTTCGGGGTTGGGGGGACCTCGATCGCAGATAAGAATAAATGAATGTCAGGTAAAAAATAATATTGAGCCTTACTATACGCGCAATAAAAAAAAAAACCCCCGATAACAGATCCGAGTTCCCTGGTACAAAAACTCAGTGAATCTATGGTTCAAATCTATCTGTTTTCCATTTAACCCTACATCCATCAAAATAGCTAGTGTATGAGTTATTGTTTATTTTAAGAATAGTTATACCATTTCTGAAATTATAAAATGGTTTAAGGTAAATTATAAGAAGCCGAAAAGTAAAATACCGATTCCTGGCAACGAACTGACATTGTTTAAATTAAATTAAAATAATGTTAGAGTATTTCAGGGCATTTTGAAAGAAAATATCAGCGTCACTCGATTTTCTTTACATTTTATACTACGCGCCTTCAATTTTCGTGCAGCAATATCTGCACATTTGAATATTTTCTTAATTTAACAACCTGGAGGTTATTTCTTTTCAATACCATGTCTTAACGAGCGTCTATGACCGAGCAAGCTGTATGCTCGGTTTCATTGTAATCGGTTCGGTGGATTTGGAGAAACAGTGATGAGGCAGTGAATGGTATTTGGCTTACTATACAGGGTGTTTACAAACTCCCTGGAAAAATTTTGTGTATTTGTTCCTTAGGTCAAGACAATCAAAAAACGTCATACAAACACGGGTCTAAAATGCCTAGTTTTCTGTCTGTCCGTCTGTTTGTGTTTTTTACAAATTATTTTATAACTTGAGTACTATTTTAGATAGAAACTTCAAATTTGTCATGAACGTGTACCTTAGTAGGTCAAATAAGTGTATACAATTTCGTTACGATATCTTAAACACTTACAAGATGGCGGCCATTTAAAATCTTTTATGCTAAATTTCACGAAAACCGTAGTTTTTATAAAAAAATGTTACCAGTAATAAAAAATGTAGAGTATTACGAACAAAATCATACTTTATTTGCTACAATCAGATAATAAATAACTGAGTAACGAGACATTTACTTAATTATGTAACAACTGCACACGGCAAATTAATTGTTGTTTAGTGCAAATTTTGTGGGATATTTATTTCAGTAAATGTCTCATTACTCAGTTATTTATTATCCGACTGTAGCAAATAAAGTATGATTTTGTTCGTCTTAAAATTCTAAATTTTTTATTACTGGTAACATGTTTTTATAAAAATTACGGTTTTCGTGAAATTTAACATCAAAGATTTTAAATGGCCGCCATCTTGAAACTGTTTAAGATATCGTAACGAAATTGTATATACTTGTTTGACCTACCAAGGTACATTTGTGCCAAATTTGAAGTTTCTATCTAAAATAGTACTCAAGTTATAAAATAATTTGTAAAAAACACAAACAGACGGACAGACAGAAAACTAGACATGTCAGACCCATATTTATATGACGTTTTTTGATTGTCTTGACCTAAGGAACAAGTACACAAAAATTTTCCAGGGAGTTTGTAAACACCCTGTATATAGACTAGCTGAATACCCGTGCTTCGCTACGGTTTTTGCATCACTATGTTACATAGGCCTAATTGTAATATTTCTCCCTCATTTTCTTTCATCTTTTATTTCACGAAAGTGAATTATTACATGTATTTCCAATTAGTTTGGTATGTTTTGTTCATTGGCTGCCCGTCAATTGTCTTCGTCAATGTATGTTTGCTGAATAATTTAAATCAATTAAAAATAAAGAATTCAGAGTGAAGAGCGTCTTCTTTTTCAACCGCTAAATCTACAGACTGGTAAATCACAGTCTTAGCTGGATGTTGCAGATCGAACAGATACGACTATCTATGCGCATGCATAGATCGGGATAGATTTGATCAGCTTTACGCATTTAAATATTTCCTTAAAATTAATAAATGGCAAATTTCAGATTTCTAGCTTTAAGGAAAGAAAACCAATTAATATTTACAGTTTTTAGGGGGTTGTTATCACATTTCACCCCTTAGCAGTACGTAACAAAATGTAAATCTGGTTGCCTTTTTATGTGTTTTTCAAGAAATAAATGTACACAATTTCAGCTTTCTAGCGTTAAGGAAAGTAAACAAAAAATATGTATAGTTTTAGGGGTTGTTTCAACCCTTTAAGGATATATATTTTAAAATCCTTTCTTAGTGTGCCTCTAGTGCCTGTGTGCCTCTTGGTGCCAATAAGTGTACCAAATTTCACGTTCCTATGCGGTATTCAATTATTATTTATAGTTTTAGGGGTAGGTACTACATTTTCACCTCTTAGCAGAAAGTGAAAAAATGTAAAACTGGTTTATTTTTTCTATGTATCCTGTAGTAAATAAATTTACAAATTATCAGATCTCTAGCTTTAACGAAGGTATAAAAATGTATATGTATTGTTTGTAGTGGTTGTTATCACATTTTCACCCCTAGCAGGACGTAACGAAATGTAAAACTGGTTTACTTTTTATATGTATCTTTAAGAAATAAATGTACAAAATTTCGGCTTTTTGGCTTTAAGGAAAGTATAACATTTGGGATAGATTTGATCAGCTTTACGCATTTAAATATTTCCTTAAAATTAATAAATGCCAAATTTCAGATCTCTAGCTTTAAGGAAAGAATACCAATTAATATTTATGGTTTTAGGGGTTGTTTCAACACTTAAACACGAAATATTTCAAAATTCTTTCTTAGTGCACCTCTAGGACCTATGAGCAATATGTGTACCAAATGCCATGTTCCTAGGCCATACGGTTTTTGAGATATAAAACAAACCATGTTTATGGTTTTAGCGATTGTTTCAACCCTTAAATGCGAAATATTTTTAAATCCTTTCTTATTGCGCTTCTAGCACCTATGAGCAATATGTGTACCAAATTCCATGTTCCTGGGCTATATGGTTTTTGAGATGTTAAACATACAATATTTATGGTTTTAGGGGTTGTTTCAATCCTTAAATGCGGAATATTTTAAAATCCTTTCTTAGTGCACCTCTAGATCCTAAGAGTAAATATGTCAACCAAATTAAATGTTACAAGGCCATATAGTTTTTGAGATATAAAACAAACAATATTTATGTTTAGGGGTTGTTTCAGCCCTTAAACACGAAATATTTCAAAATTCTTTATTAGTTCGCCTCTAGCACCTATGTATCAATATGTGTACCAAATTCCACGTTCCTATGCCATATGGTTTTTGAGATATAAAACAAACAATATTTAAGATTTTTGGGGTTATTTCAACCCTTAAACGCGAAATATATCAAAATCCTTTCTTAGTACGCCTGTTAGCAATATTACCAAATTTCACATTCCTAGGAGGTATAGTTTTTGAGATACTGTGATGAGTGAGTGAGTCAGTGGTAATTCAGCTTTATATATATAGATAACTAGCTGACCCGTACGGCGTTGCCCGTGGTGGTTGGTATTTTCAGTCTTTTTAGCGTAATTGTATTCTTTTCAAGTGTTCAGTCAGTGAGTGGTATTTGGCTTTTATATATATAGATCTTAAATAATAAAAGCACTATTGTCATAATAATAAAAGATCTGAAATTATGATTTTAGTAACTTTGATCCCCCCAAACCCCCCCTAAAATTTCGAAATTTTTCATACCCTTTCTTAGTGAGCACCTATGGCCCTAGAGGAAGCTACATACCAAATTTCATTTCAATCCGTTCGGTAGTTTTTGAGAAATCGTGATGAGTGAGTCAGTGAGTGAGTGAGTGAGTGAGTGGTATTTCGCTTTTATATATACTAAATATTGAATTAATAATTGATTGTATGGTCATTTTTTTTATCAAACTAGTTACAGAAAATTTTCAAATTCCATAGTGCGTGTAAATTGTGTCAGTATTTAATACAAACTTGTCACTCAATATTTCCAAAAGTCGAATAGTTGTGTTATACTTAGTGATTCAGAACTATACGGGAATGTCTCGGCAAGTCATTCTATAGCTAAAAATAAGAAAAGAAAGTAATACGGGGGTTGGCGTGCGAAGCACGCAATGCATTGAGTATTGAAAATACTTCCAATACGGTTGAAAATACTCCCAATATGGGGCTGGCGTGCAATGCACTGTGAACCGTAGTTCCTTTTACTGAAGGAGATTTTACTGGACTATTTCAGTAAACTGAACTACATTTCCCAAGGCTATTATAAATATATAAATTAATATATCTTTTGAGGTTCAACTTATAAAAGCCAAACCTGTCCAAAATTTCACGTCACTCAGTCTTTGATAGACGTGATGAGTTAACGCGTGTGAGATAAACTTACACATTCAGGCATCTCTATTATAATAAGATGTACACATTGTGTCAGCGAGAACTTGAAGATTTAATTCCATAGCGGGGATAGAACGATGTATTCGTTAATTATGAAGAGATATTATACGTTGCAGGGGAATTAATATAAAAATATATTAAGTTAAAATATAAATACTTTTAATATAACCATTAGAAACGGAAACCTCTGTTGGTGATAAATTGATCTATATATATAAAAGCCAAATCCACTGACTCACTGATCACGATTTCTCAAAAACTACTGAACGGATTGGAACGAAATTTGGTATGTAGCTTTCTCTAGGACCATAGGTGCTCACTAAGAAAGTTTTTCAAAAAATTCGACATTTTAAGGGGGGTTTGGGGGGTCAAAATTATTAAATCACGATTTCTCTAAAACTACTGAACAGATTGGAATGAAATTTGGTATGTAGCTTCCTCTACGGCCGTAGGTGCTCTCTAAGAAAGGGTTTTAAAATAATTCGAAATCTTAGGGGGGGTTTGGGGGGTCAAAATTAAATCGCGATTTTTCTAAAACTACTGAACGGATTGGAATAAATTTGGTATGTAGCTTCCTCTATGGCCATAAGTGCTCTCTAAGAAAGGTTTTCAAAAAAAAATCGAAATTTTAGGGGGTTTGGGGGTCAAAGTTACTTAAAAAAAACAACCGAACGGATTGAAATGAAATTTGGTATGCAGCTTCCTCTAGGGCCCTAGGTGTTCGTTAAGAAAGGTTTTTAAAAAAATTCGACATTTTAGGGGTGGTTTGGGAGTCAAAGTTACTAAAAAAACCACCGAACGGATTGGAATTAAATTTGGTATGTAGCTTCCTCTGGAGCCATAAGTGCTCGCTAAAAAAGGTTTCCAAAAATTCTAAATTTGGGGGGTTTGGGGGGTTAAAGTTATTTTAAAAAACCACCAAACGGATTGGAATGAAATTTGGTAAGTAGCTTCCTCTAGAGCCTTAGGTTCCCGCTAAGAAGTGTTTAAAAAAAATTCGAAATTTTAGGGGTGGTTTGGGGGGTCAAAGTTACTAAAAAAAACACCTTAAGGTTGGAATTAAATTTGGTATGTAGCTTCCTATAGGGCCATAGGTGCTCGCTAAGACAGGTTTTCAAAAATGTCTAAATTTTATTGGAGGTTTGGGGGAGTCAAAGTTACTAAAAAAAACAATAAAAAATACATAGTGTAATATATTTACTGATATAATATATTTCTGGTTAATATACATTTAACTTTGATTTGCCTATCCGTGCAAAGCCGGATCGGGCCAGCCTATGTACATATAAACATAGGCCCGAAAACGCTTCGTTTTCCAGATATCCGCCATTATGTTTTTTACAAAACAATTCGTATATAGAGAAATATTCGACTGATTGAGTTCAAACTAGGAAAGAAGTTTAACCTAAGATCTATAATAATAAAAATAAGAGATTATATCCAAACATGCGTTTAAAAATTTTAAATCCAAATTTAACTTAAAAACCGTACATTTTAACAACAAATGTTAACACACCTTTTTGTAGCCCTTTTGATTCCCTATCGGATGTTGTAACTGTTAAAACAATCAAATGAAGGATAGCAGTTAAGTTATTTGTAATAATTGGTTTGTTCAACCCAGAATCCTATACCGACACAGTAAACATAACAATCTACACAGTGTAGGATCAAGGACATCAATTTGGGAGGGGAATATTCTGGGGGGAGTTGGAATATTAATAGATATTTACTCCTTAATGAAGTTGTATTAGATTGATAATAACCAGTGGAGAGTAAAAATAAATTAGGAATCATTTAGCCCCCATCCCTGTTGCATTTGTACATTGAACCTTTACCCTCGGGTTAAAAAATATTAATAGATATTTACTCCTTAATGAAGTTGTACTAGATTGACAATAACCAGTGGAGGGTAAACATAAACTAGGAAT
>JAGFPH010002994.1:140829-154596 GCA_018207615.1 Philaenus spumarius | reverse complement strand
TCCGACTGAGCAAATAACTAACTACATGATACTTATTGTTTTATTAAATGTTACTATTATTAAGTGTTACTAACAAAAATGACTTAATAATTAATCATAAAATAATCATTAAGTGATAATAATTAATTTTGACTGAGCAAATAACTAATTACATGATAATCTATACTACCTTATTGTTTTATTAAGTGTTACTAGCAAAAAATTAATGAATATATTTAATATATGAATATATTTAGTAATATTTACTATAAAATATACTAAAAACAACTGTAGACAAAATACAACTACTTACGACTACTTTAATTTAAAACATTTTACAGAGTGTTTCTTTCTAAGTAGTACTTAATTTTATTAAGTTTAGTTATAAATATAATAATGATTGGAACCAATTGAAATTAACTTTGATTTCCAGCAGTTGAAAGCCACTAATACTGCCGGAATGAAGCCTATATTATTATATTTTATTTGTAGGGTATTAATGGGTTCCTACTGCTGATATCAACATTGATTGGTATAATGTTTTAAAACATGCTAATGAACTTATAATAGCTAAAATATAGGCCTGGAACACACACGGCGTTTTCGTCCGCCACAGATTATTTTTCCGTCGCCGTCATATCATCAGTGGCGCGAAGGAGAGTATTAGAGCGTACACATTGGTTGGAAAAATAAACGATAGGTTTATTTACCTGACGGTAGTTGTGCAGCCGCTCGCTGCCGCTACAATCAACTGATTTTCCACCGTCTCCGGCGAAACAGTGGCGAAAGTGACCGAATGCACGCCAAATATCCTTATTTTAGTATTTTTTCGTAGAATACTATCCTTCAGCCGAAATCACGTAACAGACATTCTGAAATAATTAAAACACTTTTCTTCATCGTCCCTCAAATCAGGAAACAAAGTGTAGAATGCTCCAAAATCTTCTTTTATAGATTGGATGAACTCAAATAAGTCTATTTTTTTTTTGCTTCCTCTTCAATCGGCGACGGAATAACAATAAAGCGAGACGTTGTTTTCTGTTCATATCAATAAAACATTAAACGAAATAATATATTGCATAATACACTTCGTTATCGATGAACTAGACACTTCGGTTTAATTAATCCCAAAAACGCTTTTAGACGGCGTCGGAAATTTTACCGCTCTGTGCTCATACTTTAAATTTTATGAGCGGCGACGGTAACAAAAAACCGCCGTGTATGTTCCGGGCAATACGGGGTTCGAAAATAACAAATTTATATTTATTCAGGAATCAGGCCAAGTTTATAAAGGCAGTCACAGAAAGTAATATCTTGACTGAAATTCGCCAGAAATATAAAGGGGACTTGGAAGTTATGATTGCACCAGATAAGTAAGTGTTTGTTATATCATCGCTTCAAATCGTGTTCTAATTTATTTTAAAACGTTAAAGTCTGCGATAAAACGAGTTAGGCTTTGCTACACCTCCGTTATATTCTATCGATTTTCCGTAAGTATAACGGTAAAAACACGTTCACTGTTGTAATTTTTGTCAAAAACTTTATTCTCTTCAGTTCACTGTAAATAACAGAATACAGATTTTGCCTTTTTTAAATAAGTATATTTTTATACAAATAAAATTAATAATGTAAAATAAAATAATAAACTTTAACGGAAATTACTATTAGTAGGGAATGAAAAAGAGAAAATATATATTTTTGTGTTCTTTAAAAATCATTCGTAAATGGTAAGTCATTGATAAAAGTAAACGTCTTTTAACGTTGTTTTATAAATCTAATATAGTGAATTTGAAGCAGCGATTTAACTAAATTTTAAACGCTCTCATAGCAATAGGATATCATTAAAACTTGCCTGGGCTTCAGAAAAAGCAACTATTGTTGCTTGTATTTTAATTTTGGTCCGTTGTTTTATGCCAGGACTAACAGGATGATGCGCTTCATGGCTCGTGGGCACGATATCGAGCTCCAGAATGTTGGCAAGAAACGACCCATTTACAACTTGCGCGCTGGCCCTTCTTCTGAAGTCACCACCAGGATGGACTTCACTTCCTCAAGAAAGAAAATTTATAAGAAGAAGAGATCCCATTGGTAGGTCTTTTTAAGATC
Organism: Philaenus spumarius; assembly: GCA_018207615.1. Lineage (NCBI taxonomy): Eukaryota > Metazoa > Arthropoda > Insecta > Hemiptera > Aphrophoridae > Philaenus > Philaenus spumarius. The sequence continues at coordinate 152,511 of JAGFPH010002994.1, read as the reverse complement.
TATTGTTATTAGGATTATTACAAAATACATAACTTTTACAGTTTTACTACGAATGCCAATTATTTTGTAAAATACTTGGGAAAGTGTTAATCTAAGGGGGTTTATAAGTTGTATCAAAGAATTTTCAAACATTTTATACTTTCCGTTTTCACTTTTATATTAAGCTAGTCGCTTCGCTCATTGGGTGTTTAAAACTGGGAACCGAACCAACACAAACTGTTCAGGGAGTAACGGCAGCAAAGTTGACAAGTAACTTTAAGTTTGTTTCGCGTAGTATTCTACTTAGTTTAATTAGCTTGAAGCATGGGCGGATCCAGCCGGTTTTCAAGGAGGGGGCTGTCTCGAGGGAGGGGATAATATAGAATAATGTTTTGGAATACAGTGCTTGAAAACGTCTTTTTAGACTATTTCACGATCACAAATTTTGAATAGGAATTAATGATTATATGCTCTACCCAAAAAAATAAAGTTTTATTAAACAAATTGCAGAGAATAAATTATAGAATTGAACTGTATACCTTGAACATTTTAAATAGATTTATTCTAAAAACTTATTTTACTAAATTACAACAACTAAACAAAATTCTCACAAACGTATAGTATATAGTTCCAGCCAGACAGGAAAAGGTAACGGCTAACGCGCCTAGGGCATTGAAAAAGTACATACTTCACGGAAATACCCGAATAGTTCGGAACACTAAACCAGGTTTTCCTTATATTAAACGAAAATATAGAACTTGCACCACAAATCGATATAAAAATTATTATACGAATACTGCATGTAGATTTGTAATAGATACATCGATTGCAAATTGTGCTTTCTCATTTTTTGAAAACTGTCCAACGGTAATGGTTTACAGACAAATTCATATCTAAGAAACTATAAGAGTGACGAATGATTAGCAGATCGTGATAGAAAGTTAAAATATTGACAAATCCAGTGGTATCCTTATCTTCTTTTCAAAACAAGTCTGTCGAACGATTATGTGCCTATAAAAAGTGACGAGTTTGATTCATTTCCTTATGCTTTCTAGCGCGACATCAATATTGATTTAGGCAACTACAATTTTACAACGATGATTACATATGTAAATACACTTTTTAGAAGAAATTTTTAAAGTTTAAAATCTTTTCTTTCCAATGGTTTTTGTTTTATTGAGAATTGAGATTTGATAATAGTTTGTGGGTGAAATATTCTATACAAGTTGTGTTGTCTGAGACTACTCAATTGAGCAGTCTGCCACTTAGACGATTAAACAAAAATATAATAACCCAAAGGGGAGGGGCTGCAGACCCCACATCCCCCACAGGATCCGCCAATGGGTTGAAGTAGATACATGAAGCAACTAAACTATTCTTATTTATACTAGTAGTTCTGTGAACAGTAGACCTCGCTTGTTGAAATAACAAATGTGGTTTTGAGATTAGGTTAAAAATAGTGTGCCAGTAAGGAAGCCAGTGAAACATTATTTTGCAAATCCCGCGATTCCGGCGTTTTTTTTCTTTTCTTGTTCTTTAACTGCTAAAGATTTTCTTTCAGGGGGCATTGTGTTTTATTTAGGTTAATAATGCGTAAGGTAGCTAAAAATATCGCGTCATTGAGGGAAAACATAGAATTAAATATTTACATACCTAAATAACTAAAACTTAACAATGTATTTACAGTTCCATATCATATTCCAATATTAGAAATAATGAAAACAAACGATGTTAAAGCGTTGTGATAGTGATCTCAACCCATATACCAACACTTCCCACGCTGTCCAACGGTTTTTTTTATGTCCTTTATCGCCGCGAGATTTTATTTGTTTCATCTCATTTTGTAATTCAACTAAAGCTAAGTCAAATACTTTTATGGAATAATAATTTACAAGTATGCAGTTCAATTCTTTGATTTATTCTCTACACTTTCTTATAATAATATGTCATTTTTGGGCAAAGGATATATTCCTAAATTACTATTCAAAACAGGCCTAGTTTTGTCAGCAGTCTTGTAGTAGGAACATAAAAACTGGTGTTTTCAAAATAAGAAATTTGAAATAGATAAATATTTGTATACAGTTCTATTTAGAACTAAACTACGAAACTTTTTTACATTTATGAAAAAATTACAAAATATTTTACTACTTTTTATGTAGGCCTAAAGTTGAACTTTTTCCTTTCGTTACTGAACATGTTTGTTTCTTGAGCTAATAACTTTGTTAATATTACTTCAATCATTCTTTTAACCTTTATCTACAAAAAACGTATGGAACACTTTTGAATTGGTTTAGAATAAACGTATAAAAACATGGTGGAAATACAAAAACTTGGACGATTTTTAACAAATTTGAAGTTTACGGCCATTTTGTGAGCTTACCGTTAGAGATACAGAAAAAAAATCAAGAATACAATTTTGTTGGAAATCTAATTTGCTACTGGCAAAATGCTATTAGTTTTTAAATTCGACCTACGGTTAAGCCACAAACTGGCTTTGGAAAAAAGCTTACAATGAGAGAAACGGTCCGGCCGCCATTTTTATTTTATTTAAGGGGTTAAAAATGAAAAATGGAAAAAACCGTATATATACATGGCTCGGCCTAGGAATAAGGAACATTCATGCAAAAATCATCAAAATCGGTCAAGGCGTTTGGCCGTAATCGTGAGACAAACAGACACACAGACATACAGACACACAGACTAAATTCCGAACGGTCGAGTTAAAACGGAGACCTCGCTTCGCTCGGTGAATTATATACATGGCAAGGTTAAATAGTGAGCAATTATTTCATACGATCCATAGAATGAGAATTCCACTAAGGAGCCGCGTTGTTTCCGACGCGACGGTTCCAGGTAAAAAGGGATGGTCCGGGTTATATCCAACGATTTTATGCCTTTCTAATATTTTGGCAAAAACCCAGCTGGTTATGCATTCGGCAACGTTGCTAATAATGGAAATTCCTACTTCTAAACATAGTAAACGCACGGAATTATGAAGTACGGCTAGTTATAAGACTGTGTGCAGCACGTACCAGAGGACGATATTGAAGAGGCATGGCTTTTGATAGCCGGCGATGTGCCACAAAATGAAAAACTTGGTAATTTTTGTAATTAATTTATCTAAAGCTACGTTTAGATGTGAGAGGAATTCACCGAGAGTTCTCTCGATAGTTACTCTCAGATTTACACGGGAGAGTGAAATTCACCCCAACGCACTCTCGGAGAGCTACTCGCCGTGGCAACTCTGAAGAGAACCCTTCAGGCCGTTTACACGCATGATTTCTGTCAGTTTCTGAGAGTGATTTAACTTGACAAGATGTCTTCAACACGTCAAAGAGAAGTAGCAGCAGCATTATTAGTTTAGTTTGCTTAAAAAAAAAAATATAAATAAAAATTAATAATAATAATTCGAAAACCAATAAAATGGGTCAAATTATGGATTCAAATATTAGACATATCTTTTAAATGACATCGAGAATTGTGCATGCGAAAGTAAATAAACACGATTACCGGTTTGAATTATTATTTCTGTACTTTTACAAACAACTTAAAATAACTTAAAAGAAACCAAAACCACCCAATAAAATATGTATAGAAAAACAGAAACATACGAAATTTTCACTATATAAATTCTGTAATACATAAATAGGCCTACTTAATGTTTGCCTAAGTAGAAACATATGTTAAGTAACTTAATATGTTACTTCAAACTAGAAACTACGGATATTCGGTATACAACGATGTTCACGATTGGATACATTGAATCAATCCGATGTGTAGGCCTATGACAATGGCACAAATTAGTTGCATAGATATATTTTCAAACGAAAAAGAGTTCTAACTTATAGTCTCTAGTCACAGCGGCACTACTCTATTTCCAAAAAAAAGGCCGTCGTCTGCAAACATATCAGCCGGGGGTCAGAAAGTAAATTTACGGCGTTGTACTCTATGTGAATTTAAAGTTAGTAATCATTTTGATTAACAATAGCCTAATATAATAGGCCTATGTAGGTGTGTCATTGAGTAAACAAACCAAGAGATGTTTTTGAAGTTATACTTCTTTGCGCCCGTTGTAATCGGAATGGGGTGTCGGTCAAGAAACCGCGTCACGCGTTAGGAGTAAAATCAGGAAAGTGCCTTTTTGTACCTTTCTACTTTACTTTTCTACTTTCTTTTTACTTTCCTATACTTCAAAACGTCGGATTGATTTGAAACTTTGCACACTTATCAAGGACCGATGACGATGCAATATTAATTTTGTTGGGTGTATTAAGTGAGTACTGATCATGGTCCCCAGAACACGACGTGATTTTTATCCCCTTAAAAAGTCGGATTGATTTGAAACTTTGTACACTTATCAAGGACCGATGACAATGCAATATTAATTTTGTTGGGTGTAGTAAGTGAGCACTGATCATGGTCCCTTGAACTCGTTTTCGGCAGTCATTAAAAATTATACATGCAGGGTGATTCACGACGATATGCAGAAACTTCGGGAGCCCATTCATTTTGTTGGGTGTAGTAAGTGAGAACTGATCATGGTCCCCAGACTAACTGTGACCAACCAAACAGATGCAACGATAGTATTCGTGAGCGTATGCAACAAAGAAGGAAACAATGGAATATTAATTTTAAAATATGCCTTCAGTGTTGGTTAGTGTTTTTATAAAAGAATAGGCTATCATCTACAAAATAGTAGGGCTACTCTAAGTTACGACTAGTTTTTCCCAAAATATATTAAATCAATAGTAGGTCTACCTGTCTATACCATGGATGGCCAAAGAAGTATAGCTTCCACCGTCTGGTCCGACGCAGGCCCAAATTTTTACTCTTTTGATTTGATTAAATTTACTTTTCTGTAAAAAATATCTAAAGAAAAACATATCAGATTGGATTGTGTCCCAGCAGCTTGCGATGACGGAAGAATAAAACTCGATGCTTAAAAATAGGGCCATCTTTTGATTTCTTCCGTACCGCTTTTTTTATTGTTTACCTTCTTAAGTTCTTGAGAAACCTGTAAAGAATTGAATGCAACTCATACGCACTAATAAGGTTGCAAACCTCCTCGTTAGTCCCATTTTTAGTTTGTTTTCCATATTTTACTCTCAGCAAGTACAAACTCTCTTGAATAGTTGAGAGCACTCGCCGAGAGCGTGGAGAAAAACGTTTACACTGGCGAGGATGATGCAACATTACAACTCTCGGAGAGCTCCCCCTCTACTTTCGGCGAGAACTCTCAGAACCCTTTACACTGGCGAGTTTTACTCTCGAGAGTACTTCTACCACTCTCGAGAGTTCAAAACTCACACGTGTAAACGCACCTTTACAATGGGTCGAACATATCGGCATTTCCTTATGGAACTGTTTTCAGTAACGCGGTGGAATGGTGGCGCAAGTAAGTTTAAAATAAATAGTAAAAATCTTTAAAGACGACGCTACAGAGTATAATGATACATGGAAAGTTTCTAGTTAGGTAGGTTAGGATAAAAATAATGCATACACCTGAATGAAAATATAGATAGGATTTTGAAAAAAATATTGTAAGGATAAGGTCTTAAAAAATTTTTGCGTGGACTGGATTACATTAAAAAAAATTTAGTACTAACTCTTTGCTTAAAACATACAAATGTTGCTTACAACTACCGACAGAAGATAAGTAGTACATAATTCATACTTAATAAGTGAAAACAAATTGTGGTAAGACTTTTAAACCGTTCTCCGTATTAGACGTATAATCAACTTTTTTTTATCAAACATTAGGGGACCTAAAACCGTCGGAAATGATACAGGTCAACTCCTTCAGCCTGAAAACCGTCGGAAATAATACGTAACAGCTCACTAAAGCCTAAAACTCTATTTTGGCAAAATGTTCCAACATCTGCCCCATTCGGAGATGTTATACAGGGTGGTTATAAAGTGACTCCCCCCCCTTTAACTTTTGTGTTTATTAAAACAAACAAATATTCTTTGGGGAACGATACTAACTTAACTCAAAGTATCTTTTGGAGCAATCGGAAATTTTGAGTGTCCCCTATAAATGGGTGATTTTGGGGACAATTCAAAATTTTCAAATGAGAAGTACGGTCATGTGATACCTCATTTTAAAGGTCTATTTAAGACTAGGAAAATGACATAAAGAAAATAAAAATCGGACCACCCAAAACAAAATGACGGCCCTAAACGTGTTGAAATAAATCGACATAAAGTTGCTAATATATCGAAAAGGAAGAGTTTTTAGAAAAAATTTCAAGAGACAAAAAATGTCTATTTCAAAGTGCTTGAACTAAAAAATTGCTTCCAAATCGATTTCATAAGTTTTATTTTTTACAAAATTTTCTAAGATGTAGGAGTAATAAACATTTGAAATAAAAATTTTTTGTCTCTTGAAATTTTTTCTAAAAACTCTTCCTTTTCGATATATTAGCAACTTTATGTCGATTTATTTCAACACGTTAATGGCCGCCATTTTGTTTTGGGTGGTCCGATTTTTATTTTCTTTATGTCATTTTTTTAGTCTTAAATATATCTTTAAAATGAGGTATCACATGACCATACTTCCCATTTAAAAATTTTGAGTTGCCCCAGAATCCCCCATTTTTAGGGGACACTCAAAATTTCCGATTGCTTCAAAAGATACTTTGGGTTAAGTTAGTATCGTTCCCCAAAGGATATTTGTTTGTTTTAACAAACACAAAAGTTAAAGGGGGAGGAAGTGACTTTATAACCACTCTGTGACTCTGTATAAAGCAATTTTCTTATAATATAAGGTATTTTTAACATACTATTTTATAGGGCGTATAAATTAAAGGAATCGTTTGCGCTTAACTGACTAGACGTAGACTCTATTCTAATGAGAATTCGTAATAATGCAATTTTTAATACACACAAAAACAATGTAATTAAAAACTGATTTTTTTGCGAAAATATAATATTCAAGTGAGTAGAAAGAGTATAAAAGAGTATTTCACATTTGGGTTACATAAAGTCTAAGCTAGAATATTACAACGTTTTATATTTTTATATGTACTAAAGAAATGCCTTATAAAACGCCTGAAATACTCTGATATTGCAAATAACGGAACTTGCAATTTCTAGAATCTATTGTTACGGATGCCAATTAACTTCAATGAGATTTATAAGTGTATCAAAGGTTTCACTACTAAACTAAAAGACTCGCTTCTTTCCTTGAGTTAAGACAGTTTCTTTGGATTGAAGCTGAGCGTGTACGCGTGTACAAATTTACAAAAGTTACACTTAATCTGAGTGACCAGTATCATTTTACTTTAGATAGAGGATCGTAACCAGGGTTGAAGCAGGGTTGAAGACGGTCGCTGTATAGTTTAAAAGCTGACTTCGGACATTTTAGTCATAATCCCAGTACGAAAACATTGTATGGAAAATAAAATCTGACGGTTGAACACCTAAATAAAATTTAGCGTATATAAAAGTTCAGGGCCGGCCTAAGGCGAAAATTGCAAGTGTGCAAGACTCACATTTTATGCCCTTACTGGGGGGTCTGGGGAGTATGGAATTTTCCAGGGGGGGGGGGGTGGTCCGGGGAAAGAAAATGTTTGAATTTTAAGGTCTAAAAACACAGTTTTTGTGCACTTTTGCGCCTTTTAGAACATAAAATTTCTCTCAATTTGATTTACTATTGATTGACTTGATAGGTTCAATACTGTTTCTTGTACCTTAAACCACTATTATGTTAAATAAACTAATGAAAGCTTCTGGGCCACGTTACAATGATTTTTACACTTATTTTGCGAGTACTCTCAGAATAAATAGCTAATGCGGGAATCGCCGTCCGCCGGACCTAAGATAAATTTCCATATCTCATGGGTAAAATAAAATAAAATAGCAGAACATAGTGAACCGATAATTACAGAGTTTAATAATGGCGCGCACACAACAAAAGTTTATTAAATATTAAGATAGGTACATAGTCTCTTTTATTATACATTTATACAAGGGCTTTTCTTGATTTCATTTCGGAGAATGAATTAACTATGTCCAAATAATCAATTGACTGAGACAGCTCGTTTTCAATTGATAAAATTGAATGGCTGTTAAGTCTTTCTTGAGACAGTGTTGACCTGAGGTAAGTTTTTATGAACTTCAGCTTTGAAAAGCTGCGTTCAGCGGAGGCGACCGACATGGGCAATGTGGATACGATCCGTAACGCTATCCATCGGAGACTTTTTACCTGAAAAGAATAAAACTATGTCATAAAACTCCTCAAGTGTAATTTTTAAAAAAGATATCATGAAAAAGATTAGAATGGATTTTTATATATTTTTCTTTTTACGTTATTTACGTGTGTACTGAAGTGTCACAAAAAACTAAAAAAAAAAAAAAAAAAAAACAAGGAACAATACTACTACACATAAATTAATTATGTAATGTAATACAATTCTAAATTTAAAATGCATTTATCTGGTAGAAAATAAGGTAAGATACGGTGAGGTAAGAAGTGGAATTTAACTGTACATAAACCTATCAAGTTTAAATTTGGTAGAAAATACAATAAAGTATTAGGATGGTGAAATATAATATTAGTCAGTAATTAATACCACCTGTTAAATTAAATTTCAATATTATTTTACTGAAACAGTACTAACCTTCCTTGGGTAAAAGTTTCTGTACAGAAACCAGCTCGTCGCACAATTCGACTGCTCTACTGAATTGGTCAAGGCAGCGACCATCAGACTACTGTATTTCAAAACTCATTGGGGTAGATCTTCGGTTTTACCTTGAAATTTAACTGTAACAGTTCTGAGACAAAGTTCCTTCAATTTAATTTTTTTTTGCCGAAATTTGCCAATTTTATGCAATTCCAAAAGGCTATAGAGTGTGCAGCTGCATACGTCGCACACCCCTCAGGCCGGCCCTATAAAAGTTAAACATTAAACTCCTTCGGGGTTAACATAAAACAAATTTCGCCGCCATCTTAAAACGTAAATGATGACAGATTCTATTTAACAATATAAAAATACATGGATAGTATGAATTTCATCAATATGTGTTTATAAATAACAAAGTTAGTTTTAATCCTACATTTTGAAACATTGTTATAAAACGCATTTATAGTTTGCATGATTAAAAAAAAAACTGTTTCAGGTGCTTTGGGTTGGAAATTTTTAAGTCTTTAGCATATCTAAAAAATACAAATCTCTTTTGGATTCACATTCACGACCTACCTGCTTAATGGTTTTCCTATTAATCACCAACTATAGCCCTTGTGCTACAAAATCACAGTTTTCTTACCGTTAACTTGACTTATTTTTTACTCTAATTACTGAACTCTAAATATTATTCCTCTCAAATTGTCTCCAAACACGGTACAATTGTGACAACTCTAAGTGGTTTTACGGTCAGTAGATTACAAAATCAAAAATTTGACTAAAAAATTTGGTTATTGAAAAAATTTTATTGACGTTTTATTTGAATTAACACAATCACAATAACATATATAATTAGAGTAATGCTAGTAGTGATTTCAAACCTTTGAAAAACACAAAGAAACTAAATTAGAATCAATATAACAGTGAACGCATACTAAGAGTAAAATAAAAATAATTACAAATTCATTTTGCAATGTTACTGTACAATAACTAATAAATCAATAAAATAATGTTATAAAACTAACACAAGCATATTTACATAACTATCCTATGTTAAGAAGGCCTCTTAAGTGTATTCTAAAATTTCCAACGTAAACATTTCCTAAAATTTTCTCTGTTGCATCTTTCATCTGTACTTAAATTTTCCAATTTCTTAATAGGGCTATTGTTTTTGTAATTTTTGTTTACTACTGTCTTGTTTGGAAATTTTTTAGCTTCATGTTAAATTAACTTCCGTATTGGCATAGTAAAGTTACATTTTTATAAAAATAGTTTTTTGGCCTAACATTGGACGGCGGAGTATATATGCTTGATGTGATAATTTTACTCTTAGTGTACTTTCCTTGTTACATTGACTCTGATTTATTTGAATTACTTTTGGCATACATTGGAATTTTAAGTAAACACTTTTAAGTAGCCTCCTCTCCTTTACTTTCAATATTGCTATGTAATGCTATGCTAAGCTTGTGTTATAGTTGCGGACAGCCTAACTCTGAACTGAACTCTGAATTGATATGTAGTCATTGGTATAGTCAGTTATGGAAAATGCAATGAGACAATGAGAGATTTATTTTAAATGTAAATATTTATTGGTAGTAAATAATAACAAAATTGGTTTCCCGCGGTTTTAAAATAATTATATATGAATACGCGTTTGGAATTTGTATTGGTTTAGTATTTTCTGTTGCAAGTAGGCCAAGGCCTTATAAAAGGTACTTCGTTGTGACAAATTTAAATTTTGTATCATAGGCCTATCTAAAAGTTAATAATCTTGTTGGGTGCACAAAACAGTACTTTACAAATAAATGGTATATTAGTTTTTTCACAATTTAAGGTACAAAGGAGTACGAGATTTCATTAAGATCGGTTAATAATTGTCAAAGTAAATTTTTATCCGCCATTTTGGAAGTTATAAGAAAGATAGCTGTGATTAAGACCCAGAACTTTCAAACATTCTGTTATATTCGTTATTCCAATTAATTTGCTCTAAAAGATAGGCCTATTATTTTACTGTCAAACTGTGTCTAGGGGATAATGTTATGCTACGGGTTTATAAAGTATACAAAAGTTTTCCGAAACAGGGTTTGTATATTGCATAATAAACGTGTTCTGATATCTTCAATCTGTATTTAATGGTTTATCTACTTTGTCTAAAGGGTTCTTTATAAATTGTATAAGAGATTTCAAATCATGGTAAGGTTAGGCCTAAATAATATTTACGTCATGAATTAATTGCTAATCCCCTGTTATTCCTTTAACGTATATGCTTAAACGTTAGGAGGCGCTTTATACTCAGGCTATTAATGTTATTAGAGTAGGCCTACATGTATGTTATAAATTACCATACAATTTTATTTGGATAAACAATTGGAAAGTTTTTGTAAATTGACAGGCAAAGAAAACCGGCCCTCCCGAGTCACTCTATCATCGAAGAAGAAGATGAGGACTACGAAGACCAAGTGGTTCCTCAATTGTATGAACCAGGAATGAACCAGGAATCTGAATCCGAGCAAGTGGTGCCATTGGTTGCTTCAGCTGGAGATAGAGATCCGTAAGCATTTAATACCGTTAACTTTTGGAGTAAAAATGGGAAAATATGCGAATTCCTAAATAAAAAAAGTTTTATTTACCACGTTAGTGCTGTCGATCCATAGCTTAAAAACAAGTTAAACGTAGAAATATGTACACCGTAATGTACCTTATTGTTAAAATTTCTTTGAACTTAATATTGTTTATAGCACTGACTGACTGACACGCCAATCAAGCTTCCTCCGACCACCACATATCTCACAAATTACCCTCTTACAGTAGCTTCGCACATTTTCTATTGTGTATTCCCACGAACGTAGAAGATTTTAAACAAGAAATTCACAAAAAAAAATCCATAGCTGCTTCTAACTGTTGCAACATCTCAATTATTCAAAACACAATAAAAAACAAACGAAAAGAAGAAAATCCAACAAAGCCACAATGTTTTACGTGACTCTTGGTTTGAAAAAGTTGTTCTACAGATGATTATAATCACAGATCTAAAATCCTTAGCAGCTAAACAGCTAACAGCTAATCCTTTAATGCGTTA
>JAGFPH010002994.1:124019-134610 GCA_018207615.1 Philaenus spumarius | reverse complement strand
CGCCTATGGCCCTAGAGGAAGCGACATACCAAATTTCATTCCAATTTGTTCGGTAATTTTGGAGAAATCGTGATTTAGTCATTTTTACCCCCCAAACCCCCTAAAATTTCCAATTTTTTAAAACCCTTTTTTTAGTGAACACTTATGGCCCTAGAGGAAGCTACATACCAAATTTCATTCCAATCTGTTCGGTAGTTTTGAAGAAATCGTGATTTAATAACTTTGATCCCCCCAAACTCCCCCTAAAATTTCGAATTTTTTCAAGCCCTTTCTTAGTGAGCACCTATGGCCCTAGAGGAAGCTACATACCAAATTTCATTTCAATCCGTTCGGTAGTTTTTGAGAAATCGTGATGAGTGAGTCAGTGAGTGAGTGAGTGAGTGAGTGGTATTTCGCTTTTATATATATAGATAGATAAATGTATTGATTACAAAGTTTAATGACGAGCAGCAAACGTTCAATTTGAGTAGATCACAGTGTGAAAAACTTCGTAAAAAAGGCCATAAATCAAAACCTATCTGTCCAAATCAGCTAAAATGTATACCAATTTAAAAGTAAGAATTTTGGGGTTTAAAAAATGTAAAGAACAAAAAATTGATACTTTAGACCACTTGAACCATCCGACTGCCCTTAACGACCTCTTGATACGTTAATAAAATTCAGCAAAGTGCTTGTCAGATAGATACGAGTCAAAGTAGTTTTCCTTATAGGTTGGTGATAGCTAAGCACCTAGTAGGCCTATATTCGACGGTTTTTAATCAAAAAGCGTATTAATTACAAAAATGCTCTAACAGATTTTAAAATTTGGTATTTTACGCAAGTAAAATTAGTTTTTTTTTACAGACAGAAAGTAAAAATATAGTTTTATTTTTATTTTCATTTATCGCCATCTCTTTGGTTTATAGCACAAACGATTTAGCAGTAAGTCATGGCAGTTGTGCCATTACGTATTTTATTTGTCCGATTTAATTACCTGTACAGATTTTGTTGATATTTTATATAGGAGATTGTATTTTATTTCTTACAATTTCTTTAAGAACATACGCAACAACGTGTCGATACTGAAGTGAGCTGAATTCAGTATGCTAATTTAAATAAATCGATATATTTTTATTTTAGGTGCTGGAAAGAGTTTACATAATTTGTTTAATGTATGGGAAAAGAGGAATATATCACACAAGAACAACAATAACTCAGTATTTTGATACGCTACTGTTCGGTTAGCATAGGTCCGAATCAGGTTTATTAACGTTTGTTTTTACATTTATTATTCCCCTCCCCCTTTAGTCATTCATTAAACAATAATAGTAATAAAATCCAACATGACAGTGAAATATGTTTTCTATACGCGTATTTCGTAACACATAGTTTCTGCACGGTGCTCAGTTAGCATAATTTTGCATAAAACTGTGCATTTATTAAATGTAACTCTTCAAGTTTTTAAAAATAAAGGCGGACAAATGTTTTAGGATAGTAAATTGTTTTAATAATGATCGTTTTTTCAAGCAAGATTGTTTACTAAACATAAGTGTTTCTCGTATATTTACAAGAAATTGTGTACCTTTTTCGCAAATGTTTTTTAATTATGAAAACCCCTAAATTCCGGACACATCTTAAATAAAAAAAAAACTGTAAAATTCAGGTTTAAATGTAGGCCTACACTTTCATAACAAATTTAATTTAGACGTAAATACAGGGTGGGAAACATTTTTAATGTGCCCCTATCTGGGACCTAAAATTTTGAAATGTTAATTAATTGATATTTTTAATTAAGTTAAAAGACGTATTCGACGATACAAACTATTTAGGTGGCACGCAACAATTTGTTCGTGTCCACTTTCCGTCTATGGGTAGGCGCGTTGAAAATCCTCCTAAACGTTTGCGTTTGATTTCACTAAGAGCACCTCTGTGATCGATGGAAAAACTATAAAAACATTAGTGGTGAAAACAAAATTGGGTGTTCAAAAAAAAAAATAATACCCAATATTATACCAGGCTCGTTTTAACAAGCTATGCAATTTTAGGCGTTTTGGTCTGGTGTAACCAGCGAGCACAGAATACAATAGAGAGGCCATCCCGCAAATAGCAGTAAGCAGGGTTGACGCCATGTCAGCCATCTTTGATGTGTATAGAAACGTTGTTGGGCCCATAAATGCGTAGTTCTGTAAACGGTGCTCGCCTTAATAACACTGTTATTTGAACCCCTTAGGATGGGACAAAAATTACCAAATCTTATACATAGGTAGGTGGATATTGATGGAAGGCAACAGTGTTCGTATAAAGTGTAATACCTATTGTGTTTTTATTAAAATAATAATTAAAACTAATCCTTTTTAAATTAAATTAAATTTATGAGTTTAGTATGCGAGAACTTTTTTTTTTTTTGAGGTAGAAACAAACTTTCAGCGAGAAAGTTGTAGCTAATTAGATGTTCTTAAATTTTCATTCCAAACAATTTTCGTTGGAACCTATAGTTTGTTCAATAAGCCAAAGTAAATAACCGCTATGTTTAGTTGTACGCGCCTGCCGTTGCGGACCACGGCTGCACGCTGTTCTACCACAAAAGTTAGCTCCTCGTCTGATTTGTTTTACTGTTTACATGCTGAGGAAGTTAAAACAATATAAGTAGGAACACGTGGCAGTTCACAAACAAAATTAGACACCTAATCATATGCTTTAATGCAAACAAAGTAAGATATATAATTTTCTCATTCTCCATAAGAATAACATTGGACAACGTACTGTGTTTAGTACTTTCAATATCTCTGTAACCAACAGACGTAGAGAAATTATAAAACACCAAATTATTCTTCTTTTTAAACCAAATTCAATGATGAAAAGTAAAGTTTGACTAAAAATATTATATGCAAAAAACTAAAAAAAACCGCTCGGCACTAGGATGACTCATGCTCTGCGGCCGCCATGTTGGATGTTTTTCGCGCTTTCGGGTGGCTTCAACCACAGACTATAGTAATTCTATAGTCTGTGCTTCAACTCACTGCTACTGCGTGGCCCCTCTATTGTATTCTGTGCTCGCTGGGTGTAACGTGATGGAATAACACTGATATTAAATATAAATAATAGACATTATATGACGTAGTTTACACGTTTATCTACAATTAATTGTTTCAAGTAGTTATAATACACTGTGTCACACATTTTGTTCCATAAATTTTTTTTTTTTTTGCTTTCCATGCCACTTTGTGCCTTTCGGCTAACGAGCATGTTTTTTTGGGTTTTTAATATTTTATGGTCCCCCGCGGGATTTGAACCCGGGACGTCTTGCTTATGAGGCAAGTACCATAGCGGTTGAGCTATGACAGAGGACTTAAAGGTTTACATGTTAGGCCGAAGAAAAATATTTAAGTATATTGGAATATTAAAGACATGAATTTATTATCAGTAAAAATATAAAATTATAAAAATATAATGTATCTCCATTAAAACTACTGTTTATATTTCCAGGCTTCGCGTCAAGAAGGTTTCACCGTTTACTTCATCGCCTTACTATTATCCAACAGTTGGTCTTTTTTAAATCTTTGTCTGATCGCTTTAACTTCAAGCTTACAATTTCAAATATAAATTTAACAAATATGTAATGCACCTTATTTACTTGTATTTGAGATTCATGATTTTGAATAAATGTATTTCGAAACTTTGTAAAAGAAAATACATAAAAAATTTGATTTTTTAGGTTTTTATTATGTTACTAATGGGTTTGTAATTGTGATTATATCGTAATTAATAAAAACAAAACAAAGTAATGAGATTTTTATTCTAAATTCCCTTTCTTGCCTTCAACGTTGTCCTATTGGTATTTGAAATTCCTGTAATTATCTTATAGGTTATCCATTGTCTCTAATTTAATTGTTTACAATTTAAAACCGGCCTTCATTCCTCAATCACGCTTCATTGAATGCAATATTTTAAGTCAAACAAAGTTTATAAAAATTTTCAAATTGGTTCAAATTTGGCCTAATCCATCTTTGTGAAGAATATTGTGGAAGATTCTTTATTATAACAGCAATAAATAAATCACTGGAATAAAATAAAATCGAAAGAGAATATAAAATTAGGTTATCCTAGCAAGAAACCCATAACTAACCATATCTCTGATTACTTTTCTGGTTGAAAGGAAACGCTTCTTAGGATTAGGAAGGTATCAGTATCTGCAAAATCACTTATCCAAGAAACGAGAAATTTTGTACCACCGAAAATAAGGTTTTACACATTTACGAACCAATGGTAGAAAATTTGAGAACCTTAATGGAAAGCCTATGTTAGAAAGTTTAAGTTATGTAAAAATGTATCTTTTACGTCATAGGTAACGACCAAAAAGATAATTCTGTATTATTTAGTACAAATTTCCGTAAGTGGAAAATCCTCTCAAAAAGTCAGTAGTTAATTAAAATTTAGTAGGAAGGTTCTCGTCGTATTATGATCACCCAAAAAAACACAATCAGGTCATTTATACACAAATGGTAAGCCTATATTAGAAACTTGAAGTCGTGTAAGAATATTCCTTTTATGTTGTAGGTAAAATTTAAACAAAATAATAGTTTACTTAACACAAATATCCGGAAAGCGGAAAAACCACCCGGAAAATCAGTTACGATTTCTCATTAATCACTCTAGAAGTTAGAGTGTGTTGTTGTTATTATAAATTATTCAGACATTTCCCGTTAATCATTCTAGAAGATAAAGTTTTTGTGTTGTTTGGACATTTTCCATAGTTTATGAGTTAAAACGATAAACATCCTCTCTTAACTCATAAACGATGGACTCATAACCCATAACAAAAGTCCGAATAATCGCTAACAGCAAAATTGAACACGAGCCATTACTGAATAATAACTTCAAACGGAGAGGTACAGTTTGATGTAAATGTTCCTTTTTTGTTAAGTATAATTTTTATTTTTTATCATTTTTTTATGGCCACGCAAATACTACGATCGGGTTATCTATTCGAACAAATTTGTACCAAACACGTCAATTAGGCCTGTATAGATGCACGAAAAAGGTTTTGAAAATTTTTGAAAAAACCACAAAATCAGTTATTATTATTATTATTATTACTAGCTAAACGATAATTTTTAGAAAGATGCTGTTTCTTTTGCATATGGTAGGGTACATTAAAGGCTACAAATAAGCCAAATTTTATAAAAATCGTTAGAGCCGTTTTTTTATAAAAAAATTATAACTGATTTTTTGCCAAAAAGGGGGTTGTTTTTCAAAGTCCAAAGACGTACAGTTGATGTAAATGTTCCTTTTTTGTTAAGTATATATTTTTTATTTTTATCATTTTTTATGGCCACGCAAATACAACGATCGGGTTATCTATACACAAATGCGGGAACAATGTAGAACCACTAAGGGAAAACGTGAGCATTTACATAATGCGCATAAAATTAATAAACTGTACCAGGAACTGGCACATACTTTCTCACAAACATATTTAAATTATTAAACAGATTCATTGTGACTTCATGATTGTAGGTGGGGTAGGAGAGGGGATTTAAAGTAGGAGACTAACTAATAAATATTATTATTATTATTATCTAGAGAGGAAACTATTCGATTGATTCCGAACAAATTTGCACCAAACACGTCAATTAAGCCTGTATAGATGCACGAAAAAGTTTTTGACAAATTTTGAAAAAACCCCAAAAATCAGTTATTATTATTATTAGCTAAACGATAATTTTTAGAATGATGCTGTTTTTTCATATGGTAGGGTACATTAAAGGCTACAAATAAGCCAAATTTTATCAAAATGGTTAGAGCCGTTTTTTTTAAATAATGGTGCAAATTTTTTTGAAATCGATCGAATAGTTTTCGCTTTAGCTTTGTATACATACAGACAGACATTTTGTAAAAACAACTTTTTTGGACTCAGGGGGTCCCAAAACGGATATTTCCACAAAAATCTCAAAATCGATTTTTTTTGCGATCACTATACTATATTATAGTGAGAAAGTAAAAAGTAACTAATACGTACAATCACATACAGGTACAACAATTAAACATTTAATTTACATAATGCTCATAAAATTAATAAACTGTACCAGGAACTGGCACATACTTTCTCACAAACATATATAAATTATTAAACAGATTCATTGTGACTTCATAATTGTAGGTGGGGTAGGAGAGGGGATTTAAAGTAGGAGACTAACTAATAAATATTATTATTATTATCTAGAGAGAAAACTATTCGATCGATTTCGAACAAATTTGCACCAAACACGTCAATTAGGCCTGTATAGATTCACGAAAAAAGGTTTCGAAAAATTTTGAAAAACAACAACCTTCATGGCCAAAAAACCCCAAAAATCAGTTATTATTATTAGCTAAACGAGAATTTTTAGAAAGGTGGTGTTTTTTGCATATGGTAGGGTACATTAAAGGCTACAAATAAGCCAAATTTTATCAAAATCGTCATAGCCGTTTTTTTTAATAAAAAATAACTGGTTTTTGGGGTTTTTTTTGCCAAAAAGGGGGGTTGTATTTCAAAAACTTTTCAAACCCTTTTTTCGTGCATCTATACAGGCCTACTTTACATGTCTGGTGCAATTTTTTTTGAAATCGATGGAATAGTTTTCGCTTTAGCTTTGTATACATACAGACAGACATTTTGTAAAAACCACTTTTTTGGACTCAGGGGGTCCCAAAACGGATATTTCCACAAAAATCTCAACATCGATTTTTTTTGCGATCACTATACTATATTATAGTGAGAAAGTAAAAAGTAACTAATACGTACAATCACATACAGGTACAACAATTAAACATTTAATTTACACACACTACTGAAACAATAACGATACAAATTTAAACAATAACAACTTGTTACAGGACTGTAAAGGGACTTGTTACAGGACAACTACTTACATAACAATAAATCAAACTCTAATTAAAACTAAATATCAAGGTAATAATCTAAACATAGAATTTGTTTATAAGTAAAATATAAAGTTGGGATAAAACGACCAGTACTTTTAAATGTTACCAATCACATTCAAATGATGGAGAAATGCTAACACCATATTAATGGTCCGGGTGTCCTCACCCAGCATCCTCCGAATGCAATGTGGTAGAGAAAATCGCGTACGAACATGTTTAAATTTTTCAAACTCTAAAAGAAGGTGCTTGATGGAAAGGAAATAATTAAGACAGTAAGAACAAGGTGGCGGATCTCCATGACGCATCAGAAACCCGTGGGTTAACACGGAATGACCGATGCGTAGACGAGAAACCAATACTTCATCTCGATGGCTTTCGCTGTTCGAAGATATCCATGGCCGAACAGTATGCTTAATTTGTCGGAGCTTATTATTTTGTACCGCTACCCACTCCTCTTCCCATTGTGTAAATAAGGCTTCCTTCAAAGAGGACACACAGTCGAATGACATTACCCGCTTCACGCTAGGCTGTAAGCGAGTGACTTCCTCAGCAGCTTTAGTATTTCCCTGTATCCCAGCGTAACTCGGAACCCAGCAGAACGGTACCCCAACGCCTCGTAGCCAAAGTATGTGCGTGGATTAGGAGAGTGCATATCTTGAATGGACTCAAGTGCACTTCTTGAATCAGAACGTATACCAAGGTGCTCCGGTGTTGGTGGTTTTGAGTATTGCAAAAAGTGCTGCTGTATATACAGAAGAAGAAAATGGTAATCCAGAAGTGAAGCTGCCGACTCTATTGTCCAGTTTAGAACCACCAGTGAAAATCATATGGCAAAACTAGCTGGCCCGATCCGGCTTTGCACGTATAGACAAATCAAAGTTATATGTATATTAACAAAAAATGTATTATATCAATAAATATATTACACTGTCAATTTCTTATGGGAATTTTTAGTTCTTAGACCCCCCCAAACCTACCCTAAAATTTAGATTTTTTTTAAAACCCTTTCTTAGCGAGCACCTAGGGCCCTAGAGGAAGCTACATACGAAATTTCATTCCAATCCGTTCAGTAGTTTTAGAGAAATCGTGATTTAGTAAATTTGACCCCCCAAAACCCACCTAAAATTTCAAATGTTTTAAAAACCTTTCTTAGCGGGCAGCTATGGCCCTAGGGGAAGCTACTTACCACATTTCATTCAAATCCGTTCAGAGGTTTTATAGAAATCGTTATTTAGTAGTAACTTTGAACCCCCCCCAAACCCACTCTAAAATTTCGAATTTTTTAAAAACCTTTCTTAGAGAGCACCTATGGCCCTAGAGGAAGCTACATACTAAATTTCATTAAAATCCGTTAGATGGTTTTTTTTTTGTAAATTTGTCCCCTCAAACCTCCCCTAAAATTTCGAATTTTTTAAAACCCTTTCTTAGCGAGCACCTAATACCCTATAGGAAGCTACATACCAAATTTCATTCCAATCCATTCGGTGGTTTTTTTTAGTAACTTTGACCCCCCAAACCCCCTCTAAAATTTCGAATTTTTTTAAAGCTTTTCTTAGAGAGCACCTATGGCCCTAGAGGAAGCTACACACCACATGTCATTCCAATCCGTTCAGTGGTTTTGGATAAATCGTGATTTAGTAACTTTGACCCCCCAAACCCACTCTAAAATTTCGAATTTTTTTCAAACCTTTCTTAGAGAGCACCTATGGCCCTAGAGGAAGCTACATACCAAAATTCGTTCCAATCCGTTCTGTTGTTTTAGAGAAATCGTGATTTATTAACTTTGAGCCCTAAACCTCCACTAAGATTTCGAATTTTTTAAAACCTTTCTTATTGAGCACCTATGGTCCTAGAGGAAGCTACATACCAAATTTCGTTCCAATCCGTTCAGTAGTTTTTGAGAAATCGTGATCAGTGTGTCAGTGGATTTGGCTTTTATATATATATAGATGGGTAAAGTTTGCTTATGGACATAAATTCCATAAGGATCTTGTTGGAGCGTTATTTCAAATGTGTCACATGCTGTTTCCAAGAGCAGCATATGGTCGAATATATACATATGGTCGAATATAAGCGGCCCTGGAATATAAGATCTAGAAATGTAACAGTATTATCGAAGTTGAGTTCCGTTTAGATATAATGCTGTCTGCGACGAGTAACAATGCATCGAGTTTTAGCAGCGGAAAACTTAAAACCCTGTGTAATTGGACCACTGTTTCCTCATAAGTTCGAAGCGTCCTTATTCTTTGTAACCACACAAGTTTGAAGAGTCTGCTGAGGACGTCTCATATGTATGTATTTCTTTCTTTAAAAGATGTCTATTTAAATGAAACAATACAATTTTATTTTAATGCAATTTAAATAACATTTTTTCATTGTTGTAATGTTTTGATAAACCCGACCGTGTTCGTTAATGTTTTACAAGACATTTGTATATTCAGATAGAAAGACCAGATAGCTACTTGGGAATAAGGCCTAAAACAATAATTGGCATTTTCAAGATACTTGAAAAGAAACATTTTTTCAAACCACACCATAAAAAGTATACATTGAATATTAAATGCAATTTTATTGCTCGGTTCGAGAGTTGTTAGAGAAAAACTAAAGAAATTACTAAAGGTAAAAACAAAAAATGAAATAAAAAAATAGACTTAAGGTAAAAACTTCAAAAAAAATTTTTGCTTTAATAAGTATAATTTCTTTAAATCGTTCCTGCCAATTCCTTTCATTGTTTTGTATAATATGACATAAAATACCAATGCCTTTTGTTGCAAATAATTTTGTTGCCTTTTGAATTTCTATGCAAATAATTACGACATCCTTTTGTATTGACATACAAAATTTTGTAGCAGTGGAATTTTAAAATGACAATGTAATTAAAAGTTTGTGCATTTACCACAAACGACTATCCGGATTTTGTACTTCGACTCCCAAATTTTACAATGCTTTTGAAAGAAATTGTAATTACAACATTAGAATCGCCATTTTGTTCTTTCTTGGTCAGGTATACGCATAATTCTTTCGTC
This sequence comes from Philaenus spumarius, assembly GCA_018207615.1. Taxonomy (NCBI): domain Eukaryota; kingdom Metazoa; phylum Arthropoda; class Insecta; order Hemiptera; family Aphrophoridae; genus Philaenus; species Philaenus spumarius. The sequence goes on along the minus strand of JAGFPH010002994.1, from coordinate 124,681 downwards.
GTGTAAATAAAGAAAACCAGGGCTTTCAACACCTTTCTCGAAATTTCGACTTCATATTTTACTCAATAAAAACTATAAATGATAAAAATATGAATTTTTCAGAGATTAATAAAATTGGTAAAAACAAAATTTAATAACTGGACGTTTTAAGACAGCAATGAGTGGTTTATGCGATAATATTTGTATTTATAAAATACTAGCTGACCCGTACGGCGTTGCCCGTGGTGGTTGGTATTTTCAGTCTTTTTAACGTAATTGTATTCTTTTTAAGTGTTCAGTCAGTGAGTTGTATTTGGCTTTTATATATATAGATCTTAAATAATAAAAGCACTATTGTCATAATAATAAAAGATGTGAAATTATGATTTTAGTAACTTTGATCCCCCCAAACCCCTCCTAAAATTTCGAAATTTTTCATACCCTTTTTTAGTGAGCATCTATGGCCCGAGAGGATGCTACATACCAAATTTCCTTCCAATCCATTCGGTAGTTTTGAAGAAATCGTTTTTTAACAACTTTGATCCCCCAAAACCACCCCTAAAATTTCGAATTTTTTCAAACCCTTTCTTATTGCGAACCTATGGCCCTAGAGAAAGCTACATACCAAATTTCATTCCAATCCGTTCGGTAGTTTTGAAGAAGTCATTTTTTAATAACTTTGA
>JAGFPH010002994.1:103188-115212 GCA_018207615.1 Philaenus spumarius | reverse complement strand
CAAATAATAACATACCCGAAGTAAAGCAGTGTTCTTGATTAATTTTATCCTTGCGTTTTATTAATTATTGTTTTCATAGTGAGCAAAAACACAAATAATAACATACCCAAGTAAAAGCAGTGTTCTTGATTAATTTAATTCTTGTGTTTTATTAATTGTTTTCATAGTGAGCAAATACACAAATAATAACAGTAGAATATTTATGCATGATTTTTATTTATCTAAATTGTTTTACAAATTATTGTAACTTACACATTTTATTTCTAGATTTCACTACGCTACTGTAGTTGTAAGGTAACAAAACTGAAAGGCAATCTAGGGCACACGATCTAGAATAAACTATGTTAAACAATCCTAGTTAATTATCTAAAGTGTGATGTTAAAGTCTTATTCTATGAGTAAGAAAACCAGCTTTTAATCGTATTCAAGATATGTATAGCAAATTTACTGAACATTTTATTAGCTCGGAAATGATATTTTTAAAATCACCCACTACATTTTCTTAAGAAAAACGCTCTCTTGAGATTACAACATTTTGTTCTTCATCGTCTGATATTGACAAGGTCTAGGCGTTTTTAGATCAACTGCACAGTGCACAGCTCATAGGAAGCGTTTGGTGCCTGAAAGAACTTCAGCTTGGAAATTAGGATAACCCTAATTTTATGTGTTGATGAAATACTATTTTACGTGTTTTTATTTAATGTTACAAAACTTTTCTACAAATTTACTCCAATCAAACTTCACATTTACTATGTTTAGAAGTAATTTACAATGAATTACTACTGTTACAGAGTTTTGTACTAAAATAAGGTAAATATTGCCGGCGGAGGGAGGTCGGTTATTGAGGGCGGAGCTACGTACCCGAGCGATTTCAACTTCAAAGCCTGATAAGCATACGGTATTAATAATATAAATAATAAACAAAAATAAAACATTTATCAAATATAATTAATATTCAAACTGTATAAAGTAAATACCGACAAACGTAGTCTATCTCGGTAACTCAAAATTCAAGGAAACCTTTACTATAGTAAGATTCGAAATACAATTTACATTTATTTTTCGCATATATGCATAAAAGGAACCGACACGTATTTTAACGTTCCAGAGTATTTGGTTCGACTGCGTACATTTAAATATAAACAAAGCTATCAAATATTCCAGTTGATTAAATGATCTCGTATTTCATTGCCTTTACTCTAAACGGAGGAATTTCACGATTCATTATCCTCTTCCAAGTAGGACCGGTAGAGTTTCTCCTTCCTAAGTTTGTACTGGTCGCTGAACACGATACGTCTGCCCACAGGTAATGTATTCACAATTCGATGAAATATCGAGAACAGATTATTCTGCGACTGTTGGACCAGTGTCACGTGGATGTGGAAGGTGGAGACGACCTTTGGATCCCATTCAAAAAATCCCAGGCGCTTGGTCGACCGTTCACCTTCGAAATCCAAAAACAACGTGCAACCCCTGCAATAAAGAATGGTGTATTTTAAACCAATTCAATTTGATTCATTTTCCTTGTTATTTATATAGGTCACTTAAATTTAGTTTTTTTATTTGTCTGACAAATTTCAGAATTATAAATTACTTAAAGAAGTAGTTAAACGTCAAGAAAAAACTGTCCCGCATTTTAGTCAAATTTCATACTATTAATATAAACTGACAAAAAAATGGTAAACAATGTATATGAAACCAATATGAAATATCAAAAATACAAATGCATTATTGTCTGGATCTAATAACTACTATTGTTTTAACAAACGTTTGACCAAAAAAAAATAGGACCCATTTTATTTATAATATATATGAATGATATTTCAGAACATATGAAATCTGGAAATTTAGTTTTGTTTGCTGATGACACTACTGTCATTGTTAAAGATAAATCCTATAAAGAAGTGCAGAAAACAGCAAGCACAGCTCTTAAAGAGTTAGATAATTGGTTTCTTACTTAAATATTGGAAAGACTCATTGTATGAGGTTTCAAAATAGAAGTAAATCTGCGGTAGCAGCAAGTGATTTTCATTTGGCATAGGAAATCAAAAAGCTGATCTAGCTAGGACAGTGAACTTTCTTGGAGTGATTATAGATGAACAGTTGAACTTTAATAAGCACATAGAGAGACTTAATATAAAGCTAAGCAAGCAATGTTAATTGTTAAGAACTATATGTAATATTGTTAGCCGGGAAGTTGTAAAGATGGTATATTTTGCTTGTTTTCATTCCCTGTTAAATTATGGTGGTGTTTTGTGGGGGAGTGCTTCAGCAGTGGAATCTGTGTTTAAAATGCAAAGAAAAGCAATTCGGGTTATTTGTTGTGTACCTTGTAGAACATCCTGTCGGCCATTTTTTAGAAAACTTAATATTCTTCCATTTCCATGTATATATATGTATGAATGTATATTGTTTGTAAAATAAAATGAAAGTAAATTTTACAAAAATTCTGATATACATGGGCATGATACCAGAGCTAAAAATAGTTTCTGACCTCAATTCTATGCCAAATGCAAAACAAAAAAGGTGTTGATTCTGTAGGATTGAAATTTTTTAACAAATTACCTCTAGTAATTAAAAAAGAGCCTGATCCTGTTAGGTTTAAGCTTAAACTAAAATCATTTTTTCTTAGAAAGAATTATTACTCAATTTGTGAGTATTTGGAAGATGTGTGCCCCTGATTAAAAGGGAAAATCTTCTTGATTTATTTAGTTACTTAATCTATATTAATAATGTCTGATATTGTTGACTGTTGATTTATTCTGTTTATTGGTGTATTGTATTATTTATTTGTTGTAAGTTTTAATGGGTAAAGTACTAGCCCTGAAATGTTTTGTGTTGTTCTCTGCTGCAGGCTATATGTGATTTTCACTGCAATTTGTATTTATTGTTCTGACTTAGTTTTAGTTTAAATAATTCATAAAATGACTGAAGGTCATACACAAGTATTTTGTTTTTGCTACCAGTAAATAAATGAAATGAAATGAAAAAAAGGTTTTAGTAGGCCTAATAATTTATCGGTGAAGGCCGAAAACGATTTGCTTACACCATCTCAAAATAAATTTAAAAATATTTTATGGTTAACCTTTAAACTATTGAATAGCAACGAAAAATAGTTATACAGTTCTAAGTCTTCAAAAGATAGAAAATGTTCAAAAAGAGCTAATTTCATCAATATTATAAAGAATTTCCTATGGAAGGGGATACTTGGAATTTGGCATGTGATGTCTTAGAGTACAAGTGAAAGGAAAAATTTAAGAAAAACCAATACTTTCAAATTACTTATATCAGGCCCGATTCAGAAAGTTTTTGGTTAGTATCGAACATTTTCTTTTACAAGATTTGCAAATTGTTTCATCATTGAGTTTGTTCTTTCTTATGTCTTTTGAAACAAATTGAAGTCAATCCTTATTCTGAAGACAAATTTAACTTTGTTATAATCATCGTATTCCATAAATCACTGTGAAGTAAACTGGCCACATTGTCATCGATCTATCTACACGGGTTACTAAATATCGATACATGAATTTAATTAGAAGAAACATTGAAATATCCCAAAAATAAAGAAAAAATCTCATTAGAAAATATGAGTAAGATAAAAAAAACAGAAAAGCGATTGCATGTCCCTATCAAAAAGGTTTCGGTCTATGAAAGTAGTGTGGTCGAAAGTACATAGTTCAAGATATTACGTCTTCCAAGCTACCTAATTGAAAGCCTGAACTCAGGAACCATTTTTAAACGTGTACCTCGCAAAGGCGTTATTGTTTTCAACTTTGCAAGTATGATTGTTTTTTCTTAAATCATTGGGCATATTGATTTTAACTCTTAAACTGCTAGGCCAGTCGGTAGGGGTAATTTTAGATCAAAAGTTCCAGTAATTTACAATATGGCTGATTTTTTATAAGTAAGTTAAAGTATGTAGATTAACATAAAAAAAGTTTACCAGTCCATCGATTTCCCAAAGTCGAAAAAAAAATCGAAAAACATTTTTTCGATTATCCTTAATATTTCGAGCTGGGATGAAGATAAATAAAAATAAAAAAAACGCCGTGTAGAGGAAGTATTTTTCAATAAAAAAGTCATATGTATTTCTTTCCTCCGAGCAATGGTTTGTCTGGAAAAAATTCGATAATGCAGGTATGTATTTTGCAGCAGGGGAAATCACTAAAAGTTGATATCTCATTCATATCAAAATATATGATGAATTTTGATCGAAACTTCTAAAATCGAGAAACCCATTGATAAGTCAAGTTGCTCTAGATCGAATAATTTTCAAGATAACAAGCTGAGACTCAACATAAATGTTTGAAAATATATCTTTGAACTCCTATGTCAAGTTTCAATTCGATATATTAAAATTCAGCCAATTTAGAATGAGATAACGCTCCATATATGAATGAGATTTCAACCTTTAGTGATTTCCCCTCCTGCAAAATACATACCTTCATTATCGATTATTTTCCAGACAAACCATTGCTCGGAGAAAAGAAATACGTATGGTGGTATTTTTTATTTTTATTTATCTTCATCCCATCTCGAAATATTAAGGATAATCGAAAAAAAAGTTTTTTGATTTTTTTTCGACTTTGGGAAATCGATGGACTGGTAAACTTTTTTTTATGTTAATCTACATACTTTAATGTACTTATAAAAAAAATCAGCCGTATTGAAAATTACTGATAGTTGTAACCTACACCGACTGGGCTATGCTTTTATTGTTAAATTGTAGAAGTCGTAAAACAATCTCTTAAGAAAAACAATTCTATAGTATTCCGCGATTCAATACAGATGTAGGATACATGCGTTATTAGGTTATACTGTCACTTACCGCAGTCCGCAAGGTTCATACTCGGACTTGTCTATCACTTCTTTTGCAATTTGCCCCAGCAAGTTGACCGGTAGATACACTTGGCTGCAATTAAGCGTTTCTGTTTTAGATTTGATGATAACATCCCTCATCTTTCTCGCTAGTATATTCGCTGCTACCTCGACTTTTTCCTCGCAAGCACCTGCACATACACAAACAGTTGTTGATTTTTCATGCGAAACTTGACTATCTATTTGTATTTCACAATGTAACGAATTATTCCAGTCTCAAGATGGTTGCACGAGAGTCGTAAGTATTCATTAAACACGCATTAAGCCTGATATTGTATTTCATGTCTGTAATATTAATAATATCTAGCCATAATAATAAAATTAGAAGGGGAAGAAACGACCGTATGGAGGGGGTTACAACAACCGGGGGGGGGGGGGCATGGAACTTTTTTTAAAATAAAGATGCAAAATAACACTTTTAGGCTTCCCAAAAGTACTTTAAAATGATATAGGTATGTATACTTTTCCACTTCTAATAATTGTGATTCAGGCCCATTTTAGAATAATTTAGAATAGCAACCATGACTCATCCCCCGCCAAATCTTTCCGTGCGCTGCCTCTAACCCCATAGGCCTGGAACACACACGGCGTTTTTTTGTCGGCTGCGGATTGTCATACAATTTAAAGTGTGCACGCGGTAAAATTTCCGACGCCGCGCCGACTAAAATTCTTATTGGGATTCATTAAACTGAAGCGTCTAGTTCATCAATCACGAATTGTGTTATGTAATATATTATTTCTTTTAATGTTTTATTGGTATGAACAGAGAGCAACTCTCGCTTTATTGTTGTTCCGTCGCCGATTGACAAGGAAGCAAAAAATATACATATTTGGGTTCATCCAATCAGTAAATAAAAGCAGAAAAGATTTTGGAGGATTCTACACTGTGTTTCCTGATTTGAGGAGCTAGAAGAAACATTTTTCAATTAATTATTTAAGACAGTCGGTTTCTACACGCGGCTGAAGGATAGTATTCTACGAAAAAAATACTAAAATAATTAAAATCGGCGTGCATTTGGTCACGTTCGCCACTGTTTCGGCGGAGACGGTGGAAAATCCGTCGATTGTAGTGGCAGCTAGCGGCTGCACAGCTACCGTCAGCGGTGAATAAACCGATCGTTTATTTTTCCGACCAATATGTATGCTCTTTCTGTTGATAATATGACGGCGTCGGCAAATAATCAGTGGCGGACAAAACGCCGTGTGCTGCCTCTAGATACTATACACTTTCACTGTATCTGTATAAAATAAAGTGCCAGTGCCCAATTTGACCAAAGACAATGTTAGCAATATTATATTGATAATTTATTGTAGCTAGACATTTGCATAGGTGTTGAAAACAAATTACTCTTAAGGGTGTATGTTAATGTAAACCAAGTGCGAAATATTTTTTACAATGTAGGGGTTTTATAACCCACCCCCCTGGTTACGCCTATGATACGTCCACCCAAAAGTGACATTGGGGAAATAGAATTTGTTTTAGATTTTTCAGGTACATTTCAAAAAAAAAAAATGGAGAGCACAAAAAATGTTTTTTTCTTTAATCTACGTGTTAAGTCGAACAAATTTAAACAAATCGGTTAACCTGCACCAGGTTACTTAGCTTTTGGCCTATTTTTGACATATATGTAAGATTGTTACTACAAGCAGTGCGATTCGTATACAATTATCAAAATAGACTCGAAATATATTCATACATTTACAACGATAATTTCAGGCACTAGTGGATGTGGGAAATTACAATTTGTTCTGAATTTTATAAAAAGTGTAAAGTCAATGTGCAATGTCAACTTTGAAAATATTTGCTGGCACTATTCAGAATGGCAGACGTCGTATAACATTATAAATGTAATACTCAAACAAGATATTCTGAATTTGAATGATTTTAATGAAAGTACAACGAATTTAATTACAATACATGATTTAAACATGGATCAGATTTTAATACTTCTAGATACATTTAAAAAAGTGAATGATCAATACTGATTAGTTGAGACGGATAATTTAAGCAAAGGCTAGTTAATTCTTGGAAATTTCCTCTGTTTCCAGAGATCTAGTAGCCTAATCATGCCAAAAAGATGGTGCAAAATGCCTTTCAGTTTTCTACACCAGGTGTCTTAAAAGTCCCACCCCCTATTTAACTTTTGTGTTTGATAAAACAAACACATATCCTTTGGGGAACGATACTAACTTAGCTACAAAATTTTCTAAGATGGAGGAGTAAAAATAAAATTTACGAAATCGTTTTGGAAGCATTTTTTTAGGTCAAGCACTTTGAAATAAACAATTTTTGTCTCTTGAAATTTTTTCTAAAAACTCTTTCTTTTCGAGATATTAGCAACTTTATGTCGATTTATTTCAACACGTTTAGGACCGCCATTTTGTTTTGGGTGGCCCGATTTTTATTTTCTTTACGTCATTTTCCTAGCCTTAAATAGACCTTTAAAATGAGGTATCCCATGACCATACTTCCCGTTTAAAAATTTTGAGTTGCCCCCAAAATCCCCCATTTTTAGGGGACACTCAAAATTTCCGATAGCTTCAAAAGATACTTTGGGCTAATTTAGTATCGTTCCCCAAAGGATATTTGTTTGTTTTAACAAACACAAAAGTTAATGGGGGGGGGGAGTGACTTTATATCTGACCCTGTATATCTGACTGTGCCATGCTTTCGACATATCGGTTAGCAAAGTTCAGGTTCCGAAATTAAATAACATATTTACAGAAAATCTATAGAAGTAAAATAGTCAAGTTGAGCTCACTAAAACTTGTTCACCAATTATCATACATCTTTTTTAAAGAACTATGACTATAATCGAAGAATGACGTCACTTTGCAGCATAGTATCAGTTTTTAAGAAGTATACAGTAAAAGACTTCTCTATTATGACTTACATTATATTTTAATATTGTTTAATAATGATTCCTAATTTAAAACGCTAAAACAGAACATTTAACCTAATTCTTTTGAGTGCAATTTTACTGTACTTTTTACTTAAATGCATCGAATTCACTGAGAAGGCGTTCGAGGGCGACTACATATCGATTGTATGCAATTACGTTTTTGATTTCCGCCATGTGCCTTCGTTTAAATTGGCCGAACGCTCCATTGCATAGTTAGTATGTAACAAAATTCGCCCCGCTGTATTAATGTTTTCAAGTGATTCGACTAAAAATATTTTTTTCGTATTTTTTATAAGCAATAATCTTTAATCCAAATGTATAATTAGCGTATTTCCATAGGAAAAATGAGCGGTAAAAATTTACTTTAACTTGTCAATCGATTTCTAAGGGAATTTGGTATAATATGAAAGAACACATCTAACTGATTGTAAAAACAACAAAAATTTCCCCGGGAAATAATATTTGTAGGAGTTATGAAAGAAATAAAACTTGAAATTATATAAGGTTAAGTTTTGACTTTTCAGCAATATTTCATGTAATTATAACAAAATAAGCCACTTCACATACACCAAACACTTAAGAATTAAATAAACTAAACTATATTAACCCCAAAAGTATCCACAAAGCAAGAAAATTTGAAAATAATGTAACAAAACGTAAATTACGAAAACAATAACACCGAACAATAGAAACTAAGTATAACTGCGTATTTAAAATGGAATTTCATCAATGTTGCCAAATCGAACAATCAGGTTATTGTACTAAATAAGGTGTGTATAAATCTCTATTTGAAACCTGTGTACTACCAAACAGCTGACCGCTGGTCAGAATCTCATTGGTTCTGTAATTAATTAGCCGAGCGTATAACGGACTGAAACGCCGATGACAGTATGATTATAATATTTCGTAGTTATTATCACATTATATAATTAGAATAAAAAAAAACCAGAGGTACTAACCTATACTGTTTGGTCACAGTATGTTGCCGATAACAGTATGATTATAATATTTCGTCGTTATTATCACATTGTATAATTAGAATTAAAAAAAAAACAGAGGTACTATACCTCTGACTATACTATTAGTGACAGTTTGTTTACTTAGTTGAGTTGCCTAAACTGTTCGTTTCTACACAAAAAAGAACAAGAACAATCCGGCAATGCTGGGAGAATGGTGTGAAAAACATGTCGGCACTTTACAATGTAAATTCCCATAACGAACTTTTGATTTGAAAGTTTTTAATGTTGTATGTGTTGAAGATGGTTAAATATTGGTTTCCCGGCATCAGTGAAGTGTATAAATACTATATTTATTAAGAAAAAAGTTCAAGTTTGTGTATTTATAGTAGTTTTGATTGACAAGTTAAAGTAAACAAATACCAAATGAGCTATTGCAGTGGCCCTTCTGGTAAGACCCAAGGTCGGGAGTAGCAGATGAGCACCGATCATGGTCCCCAAAACACGTTTTTGGGTGTCATTAAAAATCATGTATATATGTGTTCGCACTCTAGCGGCCGCATTTTAAGTCCGATTTGGTTCAAATTTGGTACACATGTTGGTTGTCTACGTCGGTCAGATGAGTTCGTTAGCCAAAAAATCCAACAATCGGAAGCACGTTTTTTGACCGGAAGTAACTATTTTTTTCGATTTGTCCTACGAGAATGAATTTGTTTTTCAGTTTTTCTACAAATATAAATGTAGTGTGTTATTCTGCATATTTTGTTTTTTTACGCGACCTTATAGCTCGCTTGGTTCCCCCAAAATCTAACAAAACGTAAAATACCATAGAAATACCCGGTTCAAAGCCATGTGGTGGATTCTACCGTGGGGTTGGCGTGCAAAGCACGCAATGCATTGTGTATTGAAGATACTCTCAATACGGGGGTTGGCGTGCGAAGCACGCAATGCTTTGTGTGTTGAACATACTCCCAATATTCGGAATGACGTGCGAAGCACGTAATGCTTTGTGTATTGAAGATACTACCAATATGCGGAATGGTGTGCGAAGCACGCAATGCATTGTATGATGAAGATACTCCCAATATTCAGAATGGCGTGCGAAGCACGCAATGCTTTGTGTATTGAAGATACTCCCAATATGCGGAATGGCGTGCGAAGCACGCAATGGTTTGTGCATTGAAGATACTCCCAATATGCGGAATGACGTGCGAACCATTTTGCAGCTATTCAGCACCGCCGTGAATAGACCTATTTCCCAAATTGTTGGTTGAAACCCTAAAACATAGGCCTATAAACTTAATTTTGGAAATTTGCTCAACTCACGTCAGCGTTTCAGCTGCGTGGTCGAATTATTTACTATTTTTGTCATCCACAAATTACAATGTAGATGTTCATGAACGATTTCTTTTAAATTACATAAGATTACCTTTAAAGATCGATGAAAGATCGACAAAGACTATTTTCTATTCATTTTAGCACAAACAGGAATATTGCGTACTAAGTATCCAAGTATAATAATAATTCATCGAGTATCCTTACAAGTGTTCTTCTAAGATGCATAAAACTCTTGACACTGTAGTTTTCAATCGTACTGGACAAGTGGCCTGTTGCAACAATTCAAACTAAAAAAAAAAGTATTCAAATGTCAATACTGCAGTTTTAAAATGTTGCTTATGACAGTTAGCTGATTTTAGTAAGTAACCAGTTAACCAGTTACGTTTATGTTTTACCATTTTTATTTTTGCTGAACTTTATATTTTCCATAACTAACCAAATTTATTACGTCTATTGTGGTTCATCGATATTGATGTTGTTAAATGATATACGATATACGGTTTATTCTAGTGGGGTGAGATAGGCTGAAAATTATACCAAAATATTTCACATCTGGCAACCAATGCGCCCTTTTGGATTTAGATAGTGCATGGGTAGACGAGTCTAAAAAGCCCGGGACACAAATTTTCCTGGACCTCTAGTGGTGTTTATGACGTAATCAATATGGCCGCCAAAGTTGTATGACACGCTCCTATATTTCCCCACATAACTCGGGTTTGCAATATTGTTAGTGATTATTAATCAGGAGAAAATGCGCTTTTTAATGGTATATGTGACATCATTGTTTAGTTTCATAATACCAGAAATATTTGTAACTTTATTAAAATTTTTGTTTTTGATTTTTTCGAAAAATTATGTTTAATAACTTGGAATCCGTCACATGTAGCTGAAAACGTGTCCTATAATTTTTTGTTTGTTAGAAAAGTACCTTTCCAACAGTACATGTGACTTCTATTTTATCACATATACTGGAAAGGTACTTTTCTAACAAACAAAAAAGTATAGGACACGTTTTCAGCTACATGTGACGGATTCCAAGTTATTAAGCATAATTTTTTGAAAAAATCAAAAACAAAACTTTTAATAAAGTTACAAATATTTCTGGTATTATGAAACTAAACAATGATGTCACATATACCATTGGAAAGCGCATTTTCTCCTGATTAATGATCACTAACAATATTGGTTAATATCAAAGTACAAACCCGAGTTATATAGGGAAATATAGGAGCGTGTCACACAACTTTGGCGGCCATATTGATTCCGTCATCAACACCGCTAGAGGTCCAGGAAAATTTGTGTCCCGGGCTTTTTAGACTCGTCTACCCAAGTACTATCTACATCCAAAGGGGCGCATTGGTTGCCAGATGTGTAATATTTTTCAGCTATCCCACCCCACTATTCAGGAAGAAAAGGAGAAACTCTCAAGACGTTTTCTACTAGTGAAAATAAAGAAGCAAGTTCATATAAATATAGGTTCGGAAATGCTTCGTTTTCCAGTTATCCGGTATTTTTTTAAATATACTGGATTCATGTCCGGTATGACATCTTTCACCCTTGTACAAAAAACCAAAAGGTTTTTTCATATATTTCAAATTGGCGTCCGGTTGAAATTTGTAATGTAATATCTCGAAAATATTATGTACAACTACCAAGATACCAAATTTTTAGTTTTTAGAAAATAACTCTGTTACCTTTTAAGTAACAGAAATAATAAAAAAAAAACTGTTATGTTTGTCACTAAAAAAACATTTTTTTCTTGATATGTTTTTGTAAAGTTAGCTGTTTCGAGATATTGTATATCTCAGATTTTTCTTTATGTAGGGCCTACAGGGTGGTTATAAAGTCACTTCCTCCCCCTTTAACTTTTGTGTTTGTTGAAACAAACAAATATCCTTTGGCGAACGATACCAACTTAACCCAAAGTATCTTTTGAAGCAATCGGAAAT
>JAGFPH010002994.1:69810-82186 GCA_018207615.1 Philaenus spumarius | reverse complement strand
TTTGGCCTTAAAGGATTGAAACAACCCCTTAAAACCATAAATATTGTGTTATATATCTCAAAAACACTACCGCCTACTAACGTGAAATTGGGTACACATAGGCGCTAGAAGCGCAATAAGAAAGATTTTAAAATATTTGGCCTTTAAGGGTTAAAAAAACCCCTAAAACAATACATTTTGTTTGCTATACTTTCCTAAAGCTACAAAGCTAAATTTTGTACATTTATTGAAAACACATATAAAATATAAACCAGTTTTACATTTTGTTACGTGCTGCTAAAGGGTGAAAATGTGATAACCCCCAAAAAACAATAAATATTAATTGTTATACTATCTTTAAAGCTAGAGAACTGATATTTTGTATATTTATTTCTTACAAGATACATATACAAAATAAACCAGTTTTACATTTTGTAACGTTCAGCTAATGGGTGAAAATGTAATAACAACCCCTAAAACTGTAAATATTAATTGAATACCGCCTAGGAACGAGAAATTTGGTACACATATTGCTCATAGGCGCTAGAGGCGCACTAAGAAAGATTTTAAAATACTTGGCCTTTAAGGCTTGCAATAACTCGTAAAACAATAAATATTGTTTGTTATACTTTCTTTAAAGCTAGACAGCTGAAATTTTGTACATTTATTTCTTGAAAACACATATAAAAAGTAAACCAATTTTACTTTACCAATTTTAGTTCTGCTAAGTGGTGAAAATGTGATAACAACCCCTAAAAACAATAAGTATAAAGCCCTTCATTAAAGCCAGAGAGTTGAAATTTGGCACTCATTAATTTTAATAAAATATTTAAAGACATAATCTGATCAAAACTATCCCGATCTATGCATTTGCATATTAAAGACGTACCAAGGCGATCTGCAACATCCAGCTGAGACTGTAATTTACCAGTGTGTAGATTTAGCGGTTGAAAAAGAAGACGCTCTTCACTATGAATTCTTTATTTTTTAATTGATTTTATTTATTTAGTCCACATAAAGTGACGAAGACTATTGACGGGCCGCCAATGAACAATAAATACCAAACTAATTGAAAATACATGTAATAATTCTCTTTCGTGAAATAAAAGATGAAAAAATGAGAAAAAATATTACAATTATGTAATATAGTGATGCAAAAAAAATTCCTGTAGCGAAGCACGGGTATTCAGCTAGTAAAATTATGAAACCGACGAGTCCCATTGAACAGGGTTTCTTGTAATTTTTCCAGTACCGGAACCCTGTCGAATTAAACAACATACTCCCCGGAATTTTTTTTAAATTTTCACTTCTAAAACCCCATTTTACGTATCTTTAACGAGTTTAAGGATGCAGATAATACGCTTACTTTTATAAGAAAAGTACACATGTATATATAACTAGTTTTGTACTTGTATATAGCATATAGAAAATTTTAGAGACACTTACTATTTTAAGCAAAAACTTGGCAAAATGTCTCTTATTTAGTCAATAGCCTTCATCAGAAATTTAAATCCTCGTAAAAGACTGTAAACCTAAACAAATTGTAAGAATTCTTTCAAGAAATTACTTTTCTTTTACAAATACAATTAAACACAAGCAAGCTTATCACGAGAACACAACACAGACGCTAAATCGCCGTGCGACTGCTGTTTAGTTACCTACGTAACTATTATATTTTCCTCTTTCGTGGCGCCTTTCTACCTTGTATTTGTGACGGCGTTTGTCAGTGTACAGCCATTGTGTGTATGTCATGTTGTGGTCTTATTTGGGACATTTATTTTTTAATTAATTAATCGTGAAATAAATTAGTTATTCTAGAAGTATTAATCACTAAATGTGGTCCAAATTATATATGTTTGGTCTTATTTTGATTACAATAATCTCATCAATATATGTTATGAACTTTTTCATGCCGAAAAAGTTAATAGTATTTCTTAACTTTTCGGCCTCCTCGACTCTGAATCGTCGGTCTCTTATTTGTAGTCGTTCGTAGAGCTCGCCGAACAACAAAAGCCTTCCGCGAGGCTGGCAAAAGGGTGTCTGGTACCAGGGCTACAGAATACAGTACAAGGACTGGTCCACCCCTTTGATGTTGTCGCTCACCGACTGTCCCAACCGTCCTCTCGCCCCCCCCCCCCCCCATATGTAACGTCACTGAGGTGCCATGACGCGGTGAAGCACGGTTCGCCTTAACTCTCACGTGTTATTTGATATAACGATGCAGATGAAATTACTGAAACTATTAATTTGGTAATATCACTGTATTTGGATAACCTAATGGAACCTAAATTCGAATATAGTGGCGCGATCTATGGGGAAAACGACGAAAGCGGTGTGTAGCACCAATGCCTTGGACGATTTCTCCCTAGCGCTACCCCGCGGCGCGATCATGTACTATTTTCCTGACAACCTTTTTTTTCGCCACACAGCCGCCGTATGCATGCATGATTTATTTTATTATTCATGATCTATGGTAATATATTATGTTGTTGCGTTGCGGTCAAGTTACTAGCAGACCGTTTTAGCAAGGTTTTATTTAATGTTATTTAAATATTTAATTTATTTAATGTTACGTTGCAGACGAGATTACTTTATGCAATGTTACCAAGATTGTAAAATTGTCTGCAGCGTTACTTAAATATTCCAAGAAACACCTTTACTAACAAAATACATTAAAACAAATATTTTCAGAATTATGAAATATAAATAAATACATATATAATATATAAATAATAATAAAATTTAAACTTAAGAGTACCGGTAGTTATTGATAACTCAAAATTTAAAAACAACAAATTTTAAGTACTCGGCTTCAAATTAAAATAATTATTAAAAAATATTATTTATTTAATGTACGAGTTTCAAGCGAGATTACTTTATGTTCAAAAGTTACCAAGGTCCTCACGTAATTTCTTCTGCAGCTTTAAGTTAAAATGTTTAAAAAAAATCTTTACTAGCAAAATCACTTGAAATTGTCAGAATAATTAAATATAAATAAATATATAATATACAAATAATTACAATCAAATTTAAACCTAGAGTAATAAAATTATTGGTGACAAAAATTAAAAATAAAACATTATTTTAAGTTAAACTTCTAGTCTAAATTAAATGTACAGTGTCTATTTAAATAAAAATAGTTCAATTGTTTAAATTCAACTATTAAATTAAGTATTCCCTAAGGCCTAGAGAAGGAAAATTTCTATAAAGCAGTTTTATTTTTTTTTAATTTTATGTCAGCAGTAATTATTATGTCAATGTGCATATAAGCTACTCATTATGTGTAAGTAGTTTTAAGTTGTATGTGTCTTATTTTATAAGTATTACACATGTTTTATTAAACTGCAGTATGACATTCAAGTTTTAGTGGTTTATTGTAATAAATACAATTATTTTCAATAATGTGACACATTTTGTTTAATTTCGTATTTAGTTTTCAGAAATGTTTCGGAGAATGAAATTAAAAGTATGCTAACATTAGAACAGTACAACGGTTTATTACCCATAAATTAGTTAGTTTTATTGTAACCCTGTCTTCTTCTTACATCTTTGTTTACAGTCTACTTATGGCTTTGTGTAGTGTCAATACTAAAACTAAATAAAGAAGAGGCCATCATAAAAATTGTACACCTTTGACTAGTGGCTTGTAGGGGCAATAGCCCCTATATATAGGCTATATATCTAGGAGCAATACCTCTTCGAGATGGCCTACCTTTACGAGGTGGTCTTCCAGCGTTATTCATTACAGTAAAAAAGTACAGTTGAAATAATGTTATAATGTGTTTAATCATACAGCCTAAGCTTTAATTTTAGTTCTCACTTTGAAACAAAAACACAGCTACAATAACAAAACACATCACAAAACGACACATTCAGGTGTTGTTATGATAGCTGAATTTTCCAATTTATATACAATCACCTGTTTTTAACACTAATATCACTTGATTTACACCTATATATTCCCATGCTATTTAAATGGGAATTATTATATGCAATCACCTGTTTTTAACACTAAAATCACCTGATATACACTACATATTCCCACGCTATTTAAATGGTAATTATTTTATTCCGTAACAAATTTTCGTGACAAAATTAACAAAAAAGAATATTTTTACCCAAAACTTCATGCCCAGACCTCTAAAATGAGACCTCTCCCAGCTTTCTACGACCTACCGTTCGCTCACAATTCGCTCACCTGTCTAGTCCTTGTATTCTATAGCCTTGGTCTAGTGCTCCCAAGTTGTCCCATTTCGATTCTGAGCTGAGGGACAATGTGGAAAACTTTCCTGTAGTCGGCAACGCACTTTAGTGCAGGATATCTTGAGGTTTTGCGATTGGCGGACGTAAAATTCTGAACCGAGTGTTGAACGAGTGTGATCGAGGGAGTGGATGGTCCGGTGCAACGTTAAAACAAAACGTAAAACAAAATTAATAAAAAGAACGTCGTATCTATATATATAAAAGCCAAATCCACTGACTCACTGATCACGATTTCTCAAAAACTACAGAACGGATTGGAACGAAATTTAGTATGTAGCTTCCTCTAGGATAGGTGCTCGCTAAGAAAGGTTTTCAAAACATTCGAAATTTTAGGGGGCTTTGGTGGTGTCAAAGTTACTAAATCACGATTTCTCCAAAACTACAGAACGGATTATAACGAAATTTAGTATGTAGCTTCCTCTAGGACCATAGGTGCTCTCTAAGAAAGGTTTTCAAACCATTCGAAATTTTAGGGGGTTTGGTGGTGTCAAAGTTACTAAATCACGATTTCTCCAAAACTACAGAACGGATTATAACGAAATTTAGTATGTAGCTTCCTCTAGGACCATAGGTGCTAAAAAAGAAAGGTTTTCAAAACATTCGAAATTTTAGGGGGGGTTTGGTGGTGTCAAAGTTACTAAATCACGATTTCTCCAAAACTAAAGAACGGATTATAACGAAATTTGGTATGTAGCTTCCTCTAGGACCCTAGGTACTCGGTAAAAAAGGTTTTCAAAAAATTAGAAATTTTAGGGTAGGTTTGGGGGGGTCAAAGTTACTAAAAAAAACCACTGAACGGATTGGAATTAAATTTGGTATGCAGCTTCCTCTAGGACCCTAGGTGCTCGGTAAGAAAGGTTTTCAAAAGATTCGAAATTTTAGGGGGATTTGGTGGTGTCAAAGTTACTAAATCACGATTTCTCCAAAACTACAGAACGGATTGGAATGAAATTTAGTATGTAGCTTCCTCTAGGACCATAGGTGCTCACTAAGAAAGGTTTTCAAAACATTCGAAATTTTAGGGGGGTTTGGTGGTGTCAAAGTTACTAAATCACGATTTCTCCAAAACTACAGAACGAATTATAACGAAATTTGGTATGTAGCTTCCTCTAGGACCCTAGGTACTCGGTAAGAAAGGTTTTCAAAAAATTCGAAATTTTAGGGTAGGCCTAGGAATGTGGGGGTCAAAGTTACTAAAAAAAACCACTGAACGGATTGGAATGAAATTTGGTATGTAGCTTCCTCTAGAGCCCTAGGTGCTCGCTAAGAAAGGTTTTAAAAAAATTCGAAATTTTAGGGAGTTTGGGGGGTCAAAGTTACTAAAAAAACCCACCAAACGGATTTGAATGCAATTTAGTAGCTTCCTCTAGGGCCCTATGTGCTCGCTAAGAAAGGTTTTAAAATAATTCGACATTTTAGGAGAGGTTTGGGGGGGAGGCAAAGTTAATAAAAATCCCCATAAGAAATACATAGTGTAATATATTTATTGATATAATATATTTTTTGTTAATATACATTTAACTTTGATTTGTCTATCCGTGCAAAGCTGGATCGGGCAGCTAGTTATTCATATTATTCGCCCCAAAATTAACTCTTGATTCTAAATTAATATTATTTATACAGGTTTAGCATCATTAATACAGTCTTGTGTTGTGTTACATAAAACACAGTCATTCGAATAATAACGTTGCAAACAAATTTCCTTGGAGTTATTATAGGCTTGCAGGGTAATTTTTCAAAACTTACCTCCTCAATTATTTAAAAAACGGAAAGAGATGTACAAAATCTGATCTCGGGGCAGTTATTCGACGTGAGGGGAAATTTTAGAAAACAT
Organism: Philaenus spumarius; assembly: GCA_018207615.1. Taxonomy (NCBI): domain Eukaryota; kingdom Metazoa; phylum Arthropoda; class Insecta; order Hemiptera; family Aphrophoridae; genus Philaenus; species Philaenus spumarius. Next base: position 76,110 of record JAGFPH010002994.1, on the reverse strand, counting down.
TTACAAATAAACTGTTCCAGAAACTGGCACATACTTTCTCACAAACATATTTAAATTATTAACACGCAAATGTGAGCTTGACACTGAACACTATGAAAAGCGGCCGACTCACAGTGCATTGCACGCCAATCCTCCGTGTTGTATTTTCAATACACAATGCATTGCGTGCTTCTCACGCCAACCCCCGTATCGGGAGTATTTTCAATACACAATGCATTGCGTGCTTCGCACGCCAACCCCCGTATCGGGAGTATGTTCCATACATAGTGCATTGCGTGCTTCGCACGCCAACCACCGTATGTGACCCCAACTGTGACTTCATAATTGTATTAAAGTAGGAGAGGGGATGGTACATTAAAGTAGGAGAGTAAGTAATAAATATTATTATTATTACCTAAAGAGAAAACTATTCGATCGATTTCGAACAAATTTGCACCAAACACGTCAACTAAGCGCGTACGGGTTCACGAAAAATGTTTTGAACGATTTCGAAAAACAACTTTCTATTTGGCGAAAAGAAACCCCAAAATCAGTTATTATTATTAGCTAAACGAGGATTTTTTGAAAGATGCGGTTTATTTGCATATGATAGGGTACATTAAGCGCTACAAATAACCCAAATTTTATCAAAATCGTTAGAGCCGTTTTTTTATAAAAAAATAATAACTGATTTTTTGGGGGTTTTTTTAGCCAAAAAGGGGGTTGCTTTTAAAAAAATGTCATAACCTTTTTTCGTGCATATATACCGGCCTAATTTACATGTTTGGTGCAAATTTGTTCGAAATCGATCGAATAGTTTTCTCTCTAGCTTTGTATACATACAGACATACAGACATACAGACATACATACATACATACATACATACATACATACATACAGACAGACAGACATACAGACTGACATTTTGTAAAAACCACTTTTTTGGACTCAGGGGGTCCCAAAACGGATATATCCACAAAAATCTCGACATCGATTTTTTTGCTATCACTAGGCTATACTTTCTCTATACTATAGTATAGTGAGAAAGTAAAATTTGAAATGGAAACAAATGACTTATATCAAATCACCCCCTCCCCTTCATAACCATAAAATACTTTATAAACATGAATTTCTGTGGAAATAATATAATAACCTTTAACAAAATGATACAATTTAAAACAACGTAACGTAACAAGTGTAACTGCCGTAACTGTAGTATAGGTTCTTAAAAACACGTTTCCTAGAAATAGGTTCCTACATTTTTATATACCAAAAATTAGAGTTTTGAAGTCTTCTTTTTCAAATTTCCTTTTTTCTTGCTGTGTATTACATACTCTCTACCACCTTGGGTTATTATTGGGTGGCCGACTTTCCGATTAGGCCTTTGGAGGACGGAAACCCCTGCTCTTTGCGCCAAACCATCATTCACTTTTAAAAGTGATACGGAGATCTTGGAATGACGGTCTCGCAAACTACAGTACCGAATCCAAGAGTTTAGAGCAACGAAAAGCAAAAAGAAAAAATAGCAGTTGATAAGTGTGAACTGTAAAAGGATAAATTATGTAATGATCAAGATAATTTGGAATTAAATTAAAAGTTGTATAGTTGTATTTAGTTTCGTTTAAACTAAATGAAATAAATGTAATTTTGAGGTTTTTACAAAAACGCAAAAGAAAAAATAGCAACCACGAATTAGCAATCGAAATAAAACCATGAATTTCTATGCTATGATAATAAAAATCGGGTAACACGTTTGTTTAAGATGGGGGCGGTAGGAGGGTGCCCCTGGTTTGGTTCGGGGATTTTATAAATAGTAGGTTATTTAAGGTTTCGAGAGCAGACTTTCGGTATCATTCTCTTTCCGTCTTTTAAATAATATAAACTTAAAAATGCATTCACAGTTTTTTATTTTCTTACCACAGAAATTTTAAAGGGCTTTAATTTAATGTATCACGAGCCATAGTGTGCATTCAAAATTTTGTATCTAAAAAATCTATCCCGCGATCAGATTGTCTATATCTCTTTCCGTCTCTTTTAAACAAAAATAACTTACAATATCAAACTTTTGAGCGCAGCGAAGAACGCGATAGGCTATTTTTATTTTCTTGCCGCAGAAATTTTTTAAAGGGCCTTAATTTGGTGTATGTAAGTTATAGTTAATAATCATAATATAGATGACTTTTGAAATACCCACCCAAAATAATTTCAAAATGTCACTGTATAAATTCCAACTGATGGCAGTGTCAGTATACAATGCATGTCACCCAAGGCCGTAGCCGGGGGGGGGGGGGGTCCCCCGAAATTTAGCAGTTAATATTAATACTAGGTTTAAAAAGTGCAAGTTAAATTATAAAATAGATAGACAACACAAGAGGTGATCCAGCAACATATTTTACATCATACTAATATTTAGATTTGCTTGATTAAACTACAACGTACAATATACATGGATGCAGTAGGTTACAGCCTTATCTCTTGTGAGTTGTGACCTTGATCTCATCTGTTAAATAAGGAAACTACGAAGGTTCAACAAAAATATTTTACTCTAAAGGTGCGTATACACTCTCGCGCCGTGCAACATGCGCGGTGTGCGCTCCGCGCGTTCGCGGCTCGTTGAAAGTTTTGATTTCAACGAACCTCCAGCGATCTAGAAAACCCGCGATCATTCTGACTTTGAGAACCTGCTGCAGAAGGTTGGGTTTCACATTTCTAAACAGGACACTTATTTCCGCACTGCAATTTCACTCAAGACAGGGGTGTAAATAAATTATATGTACCTTTTTCTATTCGCTATATTGCTGGTAGTAATCATAGGCCTAAAAGTTGGGTTTTAATTTAAACAAAAATGTGAAATAGGCCTGAAGTTAAAATAGCCTTGGTTGTTATAAATAATGTAATTTTAAGATCGTTGTACAGGCTAGCTATACATTAAAATAAAGAATACCTTGAAATAATAAAGAAGTGTACCGGTAATTGATGATACATATTTTTATCCATCAAAAGTGTTCGCCGGAAAAACCGACAGAAACTGGATCGCTGCGAGCGGCGCGCGCGCCGCGCGTGCGCCCCGACAAATATGACGAATTCAATGCGCACGAGCGGCGCACAGTGTGATATTTGTTGGATCTAGGAGGACAAAATTCAAATATGATAATGCTGATTGTTATTTGATTAGTTTAATTCAAAAAAAGTGTTTTTAAAGACAATAGCATGTGGAACGTGGAAATTTGGTTGATTTAAAGCACGAGTACAAATTTTTAGCTTTACAAAATATGCCGTTTTTTTTAATGAGCTATAATTAAATAAGAGTCAAACATTTTAATTACAAAACTACAGATAATCCAGTAGCTATTCTATTTTTATTTTACATAATTATACTAAACTTAAACATTTCAAACGAAAAATAAAAAGTTGATACGGTTTAATATTTTATAAAACTTGATAATTGTAAAACAATGCATGACTTAAAAATTACTAAATTACAAAATAATTAATTACTTTTTAAAATACACTGGAATTTGTAACCTTAGAAAATGTATGACAAACTGTAACGACTAACCACTAAATTACTAATAAAAATAAAAGAAAACACTCAATAATACAGCTAAAATAATTAGTTTTAAAGTGTTTGTCATGACTTTATGTGAACATTGTTATTGTACGGATTGTACTTCGTACATCCGATAAAATACGTATATTACTGTATACCTGTCGTTATAAATAATGTGTCTGAAATAAATAGCTAAAAGGGATTAAATGAAGTGAAAAACTTAAATAACAAATAAATGTATTTGTTGACGTGTACATATCGTACCGAAATATCTATCGGCTGAGGTGGTGAGTCAATCACTTTCAGATGAGGATTCTCCTTCGCTATCATCATCGTTGGAGCCGCAGTCCAAAAGTTCTGCACGAAGCAAAGGTATTACATCTCGTGAGAGAACTTTCTTAGAACGTCTTCTAGGGATGTGTCTTTTTGCTGCAATGAATGGATCTGATGATATGAGGAGTCGATGTATTCGCAGATCTGTATTCGTAGATATTCTGGAGGATTTTCTCGTGAATAACTCCCGGTACTTCCTGTTGTCCTTGTTTCGTGATTCTTGCGCCTCCTCAGAAAGCTGGCCAATAGGAATAATACAAGACCGTATTACTGCTGCACCATGACACACTATTTTGTGAACGGAACTCTGCATAAGGTACCATTGGTAATTTTCCAAGTACAAGTCCAATGTTTATTTCGTGTAAATTTCAAAGGCGTCTGAGTATATAGAGTACCCACAATTCAGAGCCTCTAATATTACTTGAAATCTTTTTATCAAACTTGAGTCGATTTCAGTTATTTCTTCTGATTTATCAGCGTTACAGAAAAATCGACGCGCTGTGTTCCCGTCATTAGTGTTGCCTGCTTGTTGTGTATTCATATCTACCAGGAGACCCATTTCATGTTTAAATGTCTCCTGAATATGCTTTTTTCTGTCATTAACAATTTTTAATTAATTAAAGATTGCATACAGATGTCTCCTCTATCTTCATTTATGATGATTAGATGGATAACATTGCAATTTTGCTTCTTTGATAGCACTATAAGAGGGGTAAATGTTTTTTACAAACCTGTTTCCTTGCTCTCTAATTACACAATATTGGTTCGTCGATAGATTCGCATTAATCATTAAGGCAAGTACCTCGTCTGAAGTTAGTTTTCCCTCTTTTGGCTATACATCAATTCTGCAATGCTTTATCTTAGTTCCTCGTTGTGGCGAAGATTCAAAAAGTTCCTTAACTATTGCTGCTGAATCACGTTTTCCTTCTTGGAATAGTTTGGATTCGGCAATTACAGCTATTTTGTCTGATGTTTTATTTTGCAGCAACTCTTTTGTTTTCCTGCGCTTAGTCTTATCGCAACATTCAGAAAATTATTTCTGTGGCCTTCTATGGGTAGATGTACCGGAGGTTGATGTCTGAGTTCCCAAAACTCTTATGGGAAAATTTGAGTAGCCTTTAAGCCATGTATCATTATTTTTTAAAAACGTTGCTCGGGTTCTGTGGCATTTTTGCCATCGAATGTCAATCTGCTGACACAGACTCCTTAAAATACTGTTTACTTGTGAAGAAATTTCATCACTTAAATCCAAATCACCATATGAGTTTATTACATATGAAAATAAACCGTCAAATCTGTTTTCTTTATTGTTTTGACACCAAATTTCGAAGCGCTTCAATTTTGGGATGATGTTATCTATTTTTAAATAAATTAAAATTCACATAAAAGGCAGGTATAGGCAGCCAAATTTGGTATATTCTACTAAAGAAACGTTTATATTTTAACACACGACTAACCAGTTCACCATATTTTACCATATAGTAAAGATTTTCCTAGATAAAATAAATATAAAATTTAAAGAAATTCACACTAAATTTACACACAATTTGAAAACACTCGCTGCCCTAAAAGAAAATTAACTCATTAATCAGAAAAAATCGCAAAACCTCACAAAAACATGACAGAATAAACTGACAAATAGCTGGTCAGTTAATTGTAAACTGCACAGTTTGAGACGCATCTGTAAACTGATGTTCAATCGAAGCGGTGGAAGAATGAGCAATTGTATCTGAATCAGGTAAGATAAAATAATGCCCCATCCATCAATAGAGGGGCTATCATAAACAAATATAATATTTTCGAGTAATTTCAGATGTTTTTAATCTAGAGATAACAATTTCAAAGGTTTTATTTTGCCTTCAGAATTTTATTAAAATCCCCCTAGATTGTTAAAATAACACACTGTGCGGCGCACGCACCGCGCAGCGCGCAAGTGTGTACGCACCTTTACATAACAAAATCATTCAACATAATACTCCCAATACGGAGGTTGGCGTGCGAAGCACGCAATAGGCCTACACTGTGAATTGAAAGCACTCCCGACACGGGGGTTGCCGTGCGAAGCACGCAATGCACTGTGAATTGAAAATACTCCCAATACGGAGGTTGGTGCGAAGGACGCAATACACTGTGTATTAAAAATACTCCCAATACGGGGGTTGGCATGCGAAGCACGCAATACACTGTGTATTGAAAATACTTCCAATACGGAGGTTGGCATGCGAAGCACGCAATACACTAAGAATTGAAATTACTTGCAACACGGGGGTTGACGTGCGAAGCACGCAATGCATTGTGAATTGAAAATACTCCCAATATGGTGGTTGGCGTGCGAAGCACGCAATGCACTGTGTATTGAAAATACTCCCAATACGGTGGTTGGCGTGCGAAGCACGCAATGCATTGTGCGTCGGCCGCTTCTCCTGGCCTGATCCCC
>JAGFPH010002994.1:29237-59810 GCA_018207615.1 Philaenus spumarius | reverse complement strand
ATTTATTTAGCCCACATACCTTGACAAAGACTATTGACAGGCAGAAAGTGAACAATAAATACCAACTACTGTAATTGAAAATACATGTAATAATTCACTTTCGTGAAATAAAAGATTAAAGAAAATGAAAGAAAAGTATTATAATTATATAACATACCTAGTGATGCAACTAAATATAAAAAATACCCATAGTATTCAGCTAGTTATCTTTTATAGATAAACAAGACTTTTTTTAATACAACTGTAATACCAGGATTCATGATATTACATTTTGTATCTAAATAATTTATAATAAATTCGACTTTATGTGAATATATACTACTTATATTTTGTCCTTTTTTTATCTTGAAAGACATTATAGATGGGGTATATTATAACTAAAAATTTATAATGGATTTTTCTCCTAACTTGTAGATTAAAAATATGTTCTCCCGGTTCCGTAGTCAAAATTAAAAACAATATTAGAAATGTATTTCACATCATAAACAATAACATGCACAACACATACACAAACACTACACACTGTGAACGATATTTTTAAATTATACACAACGTTTCGCGAAGAATTTTTTTATGTCTGAAGACGTGAAGTGTTAAAATTCTCCGCGAAATGTCATGCAAAATTTTAAAATACACATTTAAGAAATGCACTTTTAATATTGACTTTTTACTATAAGGAGTCGACAAACATGCACAGTTATGAATAACAAAGCAAGGTTGTATCAACCCAAAGTCCAGTACCTGGGAATTCCAGAGGGCTTAGCTTTACTGTTTTTATACTAATTACTATGTTTTATAACTTAGATTGGGTGATCTACTGGATTAAACCCTTGTAAAAAATAACAGATGTATCATCTTTAACATTTTAATTTTATTTAACCCGCCATCGGTCAACCTGTTAGATTTACCCTAACAAAAAAATATGTTATAACAGAAAACTTTTTTGCTGTTAACCTGACATTCCTCAACTTTTATCAATGCCTGAACGACTATCTGAGGGAGGTAGTTTTGGCTCTCCCTACGGTTTTTATTCGTTTTTTTTTTTTTAGTAAAATTATTTAATAAAATATATAAATTTTAATTAATTTATTCTAAAACTTAATAAAATGTCTAAAAACATATATTTTGAAAAGTTAAAAACAATATGGTGATTATTATCTTTACTAAGCTATAAAGGGGGGGGGGGGGAACAAATAACAAGTGTTAGATTCCTCCTATACGGTTGACCGTTCGCGGAATTGAAGTTAGGTTGACTGACGGCGGATTAAATGAGGAAAAATTATAACTTTGATTGGCCATTGTGTTGGATAGAGTCGACATACAGACCTCCGGTTTTCGCCAATCTTCTTCTTTTATCAAGGCCTTTAAAATGAGTTGTCATTCAACAGGGTTCTCATTTAAAATTTTCGACTTACCCCCAAAATACCCCATTTTTTGGGGAGGGGTTAAATTTACGATACATCAAAAAACTCCAGTTTTGGTCATGTTAACAATCCCCAAAGCAAATCTGTCCATTTCCATTAATAACAAAAATAATAGGGCGGGGTGGACTTTTAAAACACCTGGTATATCTAATAGAGTGATAACTTTATATTACGGGCTAAAATTATAATACAGCTAAATGTACAAAGAAATTAAATAGGTATTTTTTACAGTTTTTTATTTTTTTATTGCTGAGCAAGATGTAGATGATAATTCTTAGTCAAAGTTAAGAAATATAAGAGTGGGCCTTAGCTTGGGATATACTAATTTGGATATTCAGTTAGTACCATAACTTGTATGCCAAGTTTCAAAACTACGTACAAGTATACAGATTTCCATTGGCGTTTGTGGTTTTATTTCCCAAACTATGTCTCTTAAAGTCATGAAACTCACAGTACGTATAAAGGATATTTCCTTTTCAATGCGTATACGATGGTACAAATAGAGCCACACAATTTTCTTATTTTACCAAAACCGGGTTTCCTACTTTTACCGGTTCTATTTTCACTAGTGTCCAAGATATAAACTTGAAAGTCATCAGACTTGTCTTAACTATTTCTTAAGTTCTATGCCGAGTTTCAAAAATAACATCCCATTGTATGTGTTGTTGGGGGCGAGCAACACGTCGTCGTAGTTGATTACGAAAGAGCAAAGAGCTCCTTAGCCCTATCACCCAATCAAATATGATTTTTATCTTGATGTCACTGTCATCTCCTAGTTCTAGAAGATATTTTAATAACAATAAATTGATTTACAAAATCTTATTTATTGATAAAATTACCAAGCTCAAATCATTAATGACTGAAAAATATCTTTAAACTTTTAAAAAATTTCTCAAAATCGGATGAACATTACTGACTTTACGGTATTTATATTTTGTAAATTTTAACGTAACTATCATTACTTTTCATTTGTTTAATAGAAAGGTAGGTACAGAGCTAGAGAAACTGAACTTCCTGTAAAAACTGTAAGTTACTTGTAATTTTCTGCTTAAATTATTATAAATGACTTAAAAAAATAAATTCATGTTCACAATTTTAGTATTTGGTTAAAATGTTTTGTATTTTTCCGCGTTTTAGTTTGTTTCCTTATTGTATATTTAGTGAATTGTAACTATTATTCCTTTTAAATGAATAAAGTAGTAACAAAAATAGCAAATAATTTACAAGAGTGAATAGGCCTACACTAAATGGAAGTTGAATCATAAATCACATTGTTTATAAACTGTTAAAACTCTCAATGCAGTGCAATAAACATCCTCATCACTGTCAAAGTGATTTATCCAGGAAGTTATGCTTACTTAATCAGTCATCAGTCATCCAGTCCAAATCCAGGATGTTGTTATGATACAGGCCCGACGTTGTTATGATTTCAAGTAAGAGTAGGTACTGATATACTGTGATTGTCATATGTGTCAGTCCTCCATTCTTAAGCAGCCTATGCGTGATTTCATATTTAAAAAAATATTATTGTTAGCGTCTAATAACTTGGGATTGTAGTTTTTTATTAGTAAAATATTGTTTAAGTTGATTGAACAAATTTTTTACTAGAAATTGAGTCTATATTAGTAAATGAAACTTATGAATTATTTGTATTACGATAGAAAAAAATCAACTGTAAATGAAAAGTCTGTGACAACAAAATATTATGCTCGCAGATGTTTTGGTTATTGGAACAATCAAGGGGGTCTTTGCCGGGGGGGGGGGGCATGTCCCCCCCCCCCCAATATCTGAGGTTTGTGATTACGTCCCTCTCAATATCTGAGATGTATAAAAAAGAATTTCGTAAATAAAAGGAACTATAAAATACTCTACACGATTTTACTTTTCTTTATATATTTTGTATAATTCATTATTAGACTATTATTTATCATCATCATTACTGTTACTATTTATTAATTATCACTATTTAAAAGGTTAGGCTGGTTTTATGCAAGGCGTTTTGTGTCACGGTTTCCGGAAACTTGGAACTTGGCGCGTCCCGCGTTTTCACCGTGTTGACTGTCGCACGTTTGACATTTCGGTCACAATTTGTTCACGCGTTTTTTACTCGCGCGTTGCTAAATAGAATTGATGGGGAGCTGATACAGTGCAGTAGTGTGAAGCTCGTAGAGCTGACTGCTGAAAAAATATTTTAAATTATTGCCAGTTTGTTTTTTGTGCTTTGTTTGTGTTTTCAAATTGTTTTCAACCTGACGATGAAGCTATCAACAGATAATTCTGATTGAAATATAATTCTAGTGAAAATGTAAAATCATAGAGTTTTTTGTTAACTTTTGAAGATTAGCTAAAGAGAAAATCCACTTTATAAAATAATAATAAAAAATAATTTATTCAAATTCACCTTTATTATAATTGTTAATAGCTGCAAATTCAAAAGTTATGTATTCGTTAAGCAGACATTAAACTAAATTTTTTAAATAATAACATGTGATACAATAAACAAAAGGCATTAAAAAAAATGTTTTCCTAAATCATAATATTAACAATAGATTGTGCATTTTGTTATAAACTGGAAAACAACAAATAAACAAAATTATTTCATTTTGCTGACAGAAAGACATTCCTTAAACAGAAAAATAACAGATAGCATAAGAAATAAACTATCCTTATTTGTTTATTGGCAAGAAACAATTGCTGGTTACAGAAATAATTAACTACTAAAACTAAAAAAAAAAAACACCTTCAAAAGAAAATGGAAACAAAATGTATAGAACAAAAGAATCTTCCTCACGCTGGATTCCAAAAAGAGCAGAAACCTGTCCACTGCTCCACCTCTCCACTGAAACCTGTCCAATTCTATATACCGTGCGCCGAACGCCCTGCATAAATGGACCAATTTGATTCAATGTACTTAGACCGAACGAGCAACAGTCTTGGAACCTGCGTTTTAAATATCTATCGCCGGTATCTAGGGACGCGGTGTTCCTCCGGCGACACAAATTTTGGCTCGTTGTGCATAAATACTCCTGTTTTATTCAATAGAACAATAGTCTGTCGCACGACGCCAAACGCCTTGCATAAATCCAGCGTAAAGGTAACAAAATAACTTAAGGTAATAATAAAAACAACAACGCGTAAGGATTGATGTAGGCGGAAACGGGCTAGCAGACATGGAGACAACGCACAGACATCCCCTCATTCCGTCTGCTCCACTCCACTAGTCAGTCAACAGCAGTTCAGTTAAACTTAACCTTACATTTTAGTCGCGCTTACCGTATTATCCTAATATAATCGGTGTGAACAAAAGTTACGTGGTTGTGCTTACAATTCTTGTGCGTAGTTAAATAATGAGAAATTTTCAAATACCGTAATGATAAAGCGAATAAAAGAAGAAAATTAAAAAAAAAATACTCTCGTTTTCACCTAATTTTATCTCAGAAATGCATTGAAACAATGTTTTGAGAAGTAATTTTTTCAACATTCCCGGATCACCCTTTCAACTGACCCCCGGAATGTGTCCCCCCCAATAAAAAACTGCTGACACTTATGGGATCAATCATATACTGCTTTATAGAACCGACTCGACTGAAGTTTACAGTTAACAAATTTGCTTGCTTTATTTATTTTGTATTCTATTATTAAAGGATTGATAACTAATTGTCAAAGGTAAAGACAAAATTAAAAGAATTTGTATGCAAAAAACTTAAATTCCTGTATTATGTACACAGTTTCTAATCAAATTAAAAATAAATAAATATTTTGATAAAATGAAAAAATAATACATATATCAAATTTAAGGATTTGTATAAGATTTTGTAATAGTTTGAATGAAGGTATTAGAGGGTATTACAACACTTAATACAGAAGGCAATTTGATCATAACGCTAAATTGTATGTTTTGAGGGATTAATAATTTTAGAGGTTGAAGGTAATATTGTTAATGAGCTATCACTAATCGCAAGCGAATATAACAATTACTGAATTACTGCAGCTGATAGATTAACTGAAATTAGAGATAAAACGTTCAACTTAAGGTCTTGTTTCACATACTTCTCAAAGAATTGGTAAAGGCAGTAAAACGCTTAAAATTTGTGGTTCTCGAGTAATCTATGGCATCCCAATACGTCATTAATAAAGTAGGGATCCACAAGTAATTATAGAAAATTAAGGTTAATTTAGGTAGTTTAGTATCTTCTTTCTTGAAATCGTAGGAAAATTTACCAAATAATAAATGTATTTCCTCAATTTTTTAGATTAATGGCTTTACTTTATGCCAGTTAGACTAGGTAAATCAATCACCAGTAACCAGGTTCAAACCCATGCATCTCCCAACTGTAACAGGCTGGGAGAGCTCCATCTCCCGGCCAGTATGTTTCCCCTACATCTTCAAACTAATAAGCCTGTGACCACCAAGATTACAAGATAAGATCTTCTAATAACTCAGTGCCTTGTGAAGCACCGGTGCTATAACATGGCAGTAATGTGTATACGTTAATAATCATGGGTGGAGTGTTATGTAAAATAGCATAGGATATCTGGTGGTAAGTAAACTACAATAATAATTCACTTTACAACATTTGACTAACCTCAATAAAGTAAGTGGTTATCGTCTCCAAGTAAATATAAACAGTTGTACTTTTTATAATAAAAGAAAATGAAAGAAACAATTTTAACATGTCTTTATGTATAATATTTAATCTTGGGTTCGCATAACTTGAGGAGAAATGAATAAATGTTTTTAAAGAGAGGAAGTTAGATTCAAAATTTGAATAAGAATTGGTAAATTATTTGAAATTTATCTTCATGAATTGTGATAATATACTATTATGTCCGGAAAGCCGATGAAGTTATCAAAATTGGTGCAATGGGTAATTGGATATACATTATTCTTAATGTTCCAACAATTTGCGATGTTTCTGACTTCGGGCTCGAAATGTTAAAATAATAAGTTTTTTAGTAAATTATGGTGTTTAAGTGATTTGCTTTAGTTTTGGCAGTTGGCCCATCTAAACACTTTAACAAAACTGACTGTACATCGGCTCTTTATTTCGGCTTGGTACTAAAATTAGATGATAGACACAGAACGAAAACCAACATAGGCTGTCAGAACGGGATCGGCCGAAGTTAGTTAATATTTCTTTGACGTAAATTTTGGAGAATTTTTTGCTGATAAATACTGAATCGTAAAAAATTTAAATACTTTTTTTAAATTAAATACTCACTTTTTTTATGTTGCAAATTATTTTGAATATTCCACAAAAAGTATATGAAAATATTAAAATTATTATAACATGTACGAAAACACAAATTTATAACGAACATCATGGCATGATATTTGTACACTACAGACTGTAAATATACATAGATACTATAATTATACATGCTTCCCATCAGTTGAGATACACGTACATTGTTGAGTACAGCGTGACGTGACGCTAGCTACCCAACGCGCCCAAAGAAATATTAACTTCAAAAAGTGTCTTTGCTATCCGAAACTTTGAATCCAGGAAAGATTTTTTTGTTTTTAAGAACAATTACATAGGGTAACTTCATCATTGACTTAATGTAATAATTTATTATATTAAGTCAATAGCATTATATAACTTAATTGCATTAAATTGATTGCCTCTAATAATGGTTATAATGGTCAACTAATTGAAAAAATGTTAAAAAACTAATTTAAAAAAAATTTTTTAAACTTATATTCCCTAATATTCTAAAAATGAAACTACGGAAAAATGGCGTAGAATTAATTACATCGGTAAAGTTAGTGTTACTGTAGGTAAATTATTAGAAAAGAAAAAGCATTGTAGACCTGCCTATTACAATAATAAATGTCTGGGAAATATTTTAAATAATTCCAAAGACAAAGTTAGTAAATTTTCAAAAAGTGGAGTGTACAAATTAAGTTGCAAAATTTGTAATGCAGCTTATGTAGGGCAAACAGGTCGTAGTTTTAAAACTAGATTAAGCGAACACAACAGAAGTTGGCGACTAAACTATGATGACTCTAGTTTTTCTAACCATTTAAAAACACATCATGACATTTTATACTTTAATTTAAATACAGATTTTGATGTACTTCATGTTAATTGTAAGGGTAATAAGTTAGATGCTTTGGAAATGTTAGAAATTAAGAGGTTAATTAATAAGGACGTAAGTTTAGTTTTAAACGAACAAATAGATTTAAGTAATTTGCCACTTCTACAACCGTTGTTATTGACCAGTTTGATTCCTCCCCCATCCCTAATCTAACGGTATTTTGGCCTACCTGTACCCAACTGCTGTGTGTTGGATTTTTTCTTGTTCCTTTAGTCTTTAAGTTGCCTTCGATAATGCCGTAGCTGGCAAAACCTAGGTCGGCACGGCTCAATAAAGATTTGTGAAACATTACAAAAAGTTTTCGTTTATTTATTCAATAGCATTATCTATTTTTTTCAAATGTGAGATAGCAATAATTAGACAAACAATATCAGCATAGCATCTGTATATCCCGGCAACCGGAACTTTGTCTAGATATTCTGTATATAGATCTAGGTTTAGAGGATTTATGAGCGACCCGTTTAAGCTCTAGGTCTGCCATAGTTATTAAGTAAGTGTGAAATGTTTGGACCAGTTTGGGGGGTTTATACAGGGTGTATCAGAGCGGGTGGCCGGCTTGTATAGCATTGAAACGAGAATACTTAGACATTTGGTTTAGACTGATAACCCCCATTTCGACCCCAAGGAATTCAGGGGAAATGTTTTCAACCCTCTAAAATGCCCCAAAAGGGTATTTTTTGGGAGTGGGGGTTGGTTTTTGGGAAATTTTTAAATGTAAAGGTAGGTCGTGTTGTACCTCATTTTAAAGGTCTCGGTACACTGATCATTAAAACAAAATGTTTTTCATTTATCTTGCACCGTCAATACAGGGTGGCCCGAAACATCATACAATCTTAAGTTTACATTATTTTTTTACATCTGACATAAAATGTTTTTTAACAGCTACAATTTTTAAAGTACATTGACAAAGATGTGACCTTTCAAACAATACCTAATTTTGAGAATTACCTTTCTTAGAATTACTGAGTTTTTGTGTACGTTATAAGTTATTTTTTTCATATTTCTTTGTTTACAAATGTTATTACAGTATTATTTTATGTTAGCTTAAATTTTTTTTATGATTTAATGTTGACAACTAGAACCCGGATTTTTAAAAGAGAAAAACAACATTTTTCTTTAAATTTTAAGCCAATAGAGAAATGAAAAAAAAAACAAATAAGAAAAATGTTGATAATTGTAAGGGCTTCAATTTGATATTTAAGATGATCCACATTGCAATTTGAAAATTTTGAGATATTGACTTTTTAAACTTCTAAAAGTTGTAAATTTTGAAACCTTCTAAAAATGTGAGAAAACCTACCAAAATTAGGTATTGTTTGAAAGGTCACATCTTTGTCAATGTACTTTAAAAATTGTAGCTGTTAAAAACATTTTTATGTCAGATGTAAAAAGATATGTCAACTTAAGTTTTTATGGTGTTTCGGGCCACCCTGTATTGACGGTGCAAGATAAATGAAAAACATTTTTTTTTATGATCAGTGACCTTTAAAATGAGGTACAACACGACCTACCTTTACATTTGAAAATTTCCCAAAAACCAATCCCCACCCCCAAAAATTCCCTTTTGGGGCATTCTAGAGGGTTGAAAATATTTTTCCTGAATTCCTTTGGGTCGAAATAGGGGGTTATCAGTTCAAACTAAATGTCTAAGTATTCTCGTTTCAATGCTATACAAGCCGGCCACCCGCTCTGATACACCCTGTATATCTGCATCCTAGGTTCCGTTAAATTCTAAATATTCGAGGAAACTTGTAATAAAAATTTTTATAAAGATAACAAAACTTGTAATAAAACTAAGCGAATTCAAATAACATAATATAAAAAGACTTGGATTAACAAATAAAAGAGCACTGTGGCGACAAAATCACACTGATTTGAATAAAAACCCCGAATTGTTTTGCATCACTATGTTACATAATTGTAATATTTCTCCCTCATTTTCTTTCATCTTTTATTTCATTAAAGTGAATTGTTACATGTATTTTCAATTAGTTTGGTATGTTTTGTTCATTGGCTGCCCGTCAATCGTCTTCGTCACGGTATGTTTGCTGAATAATTTAAATCAATTAAAAATAAAGAATTCAGAGTGAAGAGCGTCTTCTTTTTCAACCGCTAAATCTACAGACTGGTAAATCACAGTCTTAGCTGGATGTTGCAGATGGAACAGATATGACTTTAATATGCGCATGCATAGATCGGGATAGATTTGATCAGCTTTACGTATTTACATATTTCCTTAAAATTAATAAATGCCAAATTTCAGATCTCTAGCTTTAAGAGCCATGCATACCAAGCGCTATTAACATAGGAGGTGAATCTTAATTTGTTATTTACCGTGAAACTAAGGCTTTTAGCAAGATTTTGTCCAAATAGTTAACTACAACTAAATCTATTAAACATTTCTATTGAATAGTTTTAATCATTTTATATTAAACATGTGTACAAAAATTGGATATCAAATTTAGCTTTTCCCATAAGAAAAAATACGTGTTTTTCATTCGGTTTTTTTACTTCAAAATGTATATTTTAAAAATAAAATTTATATGAAACGAGAGCTTGTGATTTCGTTTTGGGAACTATTGAATTGTTTTAATTCATACTATTTCCATTTTTGTGTTTAAGAGTGTTTAGTTAACCTATTTCAAAGAATAATTTTTGTGCAAGTCGGTAGTAGTTCAAGGATTTTGCAATAGGTTGCGCCAGTGCTGTTTACCCCTACTCTCCTTCCTGCTCCTGTCCCCCACCTTTCTATCCCTCCGTAGACTTTATGCAGTAGTACAACTACAAATAATATTATTATGAATCATAAGTGATTGTGTTATACTGGACCTTATTGTATTTTCTTGTAAAAAAGATTTTGACACTGTCAATATTAATTCAAACGGACCGAATTCGATTTTGTTTGATTACTGCGAAATCAACAGTTGTTAGTGTTCAGGTATTTTATTAATTTTCTTTTCGTCACTAAGATTAGGCCTATATTATCTGCCTTTTACCAATAATTGCTAATACAGTACGATGCCTTCTAAAAAACAAAGACTAAAAAAAGGAAAAGGGAAGGCCTTGAATCTCTCTGCAGTTAAAAAGAAGAGGCGTTTACCTCCAGGACTAAAAACATTTTGTTACATTTATACTTTCTTCCTTCAGTTTAAGCCTAAAAACTTTCGAATGAATGACAAATTTTGTTTCTAGAAGACTATTTAATATATAATTTACAACAGAACTAATATTTGTATTTTACTTGTATATTCTGTTCACTTGCTAAACTACAAATCTTCAAAATACATCTTATCAAATCAAAACTGTTCGTAAATTTTACAGACATTTATTTCATAATAGTAACTACATAATTGATTTGCAAAAATGATTATTGTTTACTTTTAAAATGTTTATTAGTAGCCTATACTAATATTTTGAAATAACTACTTATCACCATAATAGTTAGGTTACCTATTGTAGGTAAATAATTATAGATTAAAATTTATTTGTGTACCACGAAATTTATAATAATAAATCAAAATCTGTTTATACTTTTTCATATTTTCGTATTGTTAGGTTAATGTTGGTTTAATGTTGTTCGCTACCTTATACTGGTTTTAGCAAATTTTGTGAATAGTATTTTACAAGCTTCAGGCGTAGCCTACCTTTTATTTCTGAAAAAAAAGGAGTTATGTTTTTTCACTTAATTGGCACAAGACTTCCTGTGTCATTTCCTTTCACGTAGATTTTACTACTTATAAAACCTCAGAATTGCAATCAAAGGGATGTCAGCAATATTGGAGTTTAGTTATGAAACGGTAAACTAATTGATAATCTATGTAACGCCTTTTAATCTGCCGGGTTGATTAAACAAAGCCTGTGGTTGTCGCGGTTCCTGGTAGTTAGGGTTTTTAAATTTCCTATTAGTACAAAATCCCGCACTTGTTTAGAGTATTTATAATTTGTATGGCGAGGCAGATCTATCTCGTGCACAATTATTTCCCGAGTGACCTATTACCTGTACATTTTTAAATATGATATGTAACCCTACTAACTTTATGATCGGAATTATTTTTGATGCGAGTGTATTATAATATGTATCTATACTGACTTTATGATCGGAATTATTTTGGGATGAGAGTGTCCTATAATATGTTTTTTTTTTTATATGACATGTAACTAAACTGACTTTATAATCGGGATAATTTTGTGATGGAGTGTAATAAGTAGCCTACTTTTTTTTAAATATAATACGTATAAACTATATTTTGTTTATATTGCCTTATTGCCTAAACCATTTATACAAGTCATGTGAGTTGAATAAGCTGTTCATCAATCATTTTACTATCTGACCTATTTCATAAGATTCTAATAATACTTAAATTTCCCATAGTTTATACAAAATATGTCACAATACGATTACAGTGTTACAGTAGTTATTAATAATGAATACTAAGTCGGGTACGACAGCTAGTATTTAAAATAGATAAAATTGTTTTGCGAATATGTTTTTCGTAAATATAATTTGTGTTAAATTTATTTAATTATAAATGTATAATTAATAATAATTACCTCCTAGTTTGGCAGAAGGTAAATTAATTATAATACATGTCTTTTAAATAAGTCTACGGCACAAGAACGTTTGTTGAAAGGAGACTTTTCGTATTATTTATGTTTTAAATATTAAACTATTTATACTAACGACCGTTGGTTCTTGGTGAAATTCCATTATAAATAAATAAATGAAAACTTTTTGTATTGTTTCACAAATCTTTATTGAGCCGTGCCGACCTAGGTTTAAGATTTAAAGATGTAAAAATTCCACTTAATGCAAAAATTGTATCGTTTGATGTAAAAAGTTTATTCACTAGTATTCCAATTAAACAATGTTTGGAATGTGTGGAATCTTTATTATTTAGTTTTAAGGTTGACCCATGTATTGCTTTAGAGTTAGTAAATGTAATTCAAATTTGTCTAAAACAAAATTATTTTCAATTTCAAGAGAGATTTTATGAACAAGTGGATGGGTTAGCTATGGGTTCTCCTTTATCTCCATTATTGGCGGAGATTTTTATGAATGAATTAGAGAATAAATTTGTTGACGGTCGGAATCCTTTTCAGGGCAACATTAAATATTGGTACCGATAAGTAGATGATATTTTGTGTTTGTTTGATGGTTCAGACCGTCAACTTAAAATGTTTCAAAATTATTTAAATTCTGTTAATGAGGCGATACAGTTCACTATGGAAATAGGCATGGAAAACACAACAAACTTTTTAGACCTGAAAATAAAAATCGAAGATAGTAAACATGTATTTAGTATATTTAGAAAACCAACATTTACTGACAACATTATCCATACAACATCACAACATCCAATCAGCCATAAACTAGCCTCATTTCACAGCATGTTGTATCGTCTCATTAATGTTCCCATGAATAAATTTGACTTTCATCGGGAACTTAATTGCATTAAATTGATTGCCTCTAATAATGGTTATGATGGTCAATTAATTGAAAAAATGTTAAAAAACAAATTAAAAAAGAACGTTAACCCTTCGCACGCTGAATAAGATTTGCCTTATTTCACCCCAATGCTGAAATAACTTAAACATTTTTTTAGTTTTTTCTTCAAAGTTAATTTTTGTTTTGTATGTGAAAGGGTAATTTTAAAAATATATCATCATTGCTTTTTGGTTGCATTTAAAAATTTTATTACGTAAAACAAAATAATAGTAAAAAACCTTGTTTTCTAAAAAAACACAAATTTTAGTTTTTGATTATTTTTAAATTCTAGCAGTAATATTATGAAATAATATATAAAAAATACAAGTTAATGTTAAAAAAACAAAAAAAAACATTATTTTACAATTATTAGTATGTCACATCAGACTAGTGTGACTGCGAGTTTAGCCGCTATACGCGCTGTAGAAGCTATAGAATGCGCGCGCCGCCGGGCATTTCCAGACATAATAACGCCCCCCTCCACTGCCTTGAGGCGTATAACATTAAACAAAACATATTTCTCTTCGTAAATAGACAGCGGAGATGCCTCTGCATTCTACCGGAACTTTAGTGAACTATCTAATTAACCAGAGGGAAAAATATATTTTTGCGACTTTAGCCGTAATACGCGTTTGGGTCAAAGTCTACTGTTGCGGTTATACTCGTTTGACGCGTGGGAAGGGTTAAAAAACTTATATTCCCTAATAATGGTAAAAATGAAACTACAGATAAATGGCGTAGAATCAATTACATCGGTAAAGTTAGTGTTACCGTAGGTAAATTATTAGAAAAGAAAAAGCATTGTAGATCTGCCTATTACAATAATAAATGTCTGGGAAATATTTTAAATAATTCCAAAGACAAAGTTAGTAAATTTTCAAAAAGTGGAGTGTACAAATTAAGTTGCAAAATTTGTAATGCAGCTTATGTAGGGCAAACAGGTCGTAGTTTTAAAACTAGATTAAGCGAACATAATAGAAGTTGGCGATTAAACTATGATGACTCGTTTTTCTAACCATTTAAAAACACATTTAAAAAATGACATTTTAGACTTTAATTTAAATACAGATTTTGATGTACTTCATGTTAATTGTAAGGGTAATAAGTTAGATGCTTTGGAAATGTTAGAAATTAAGAGGTTAATTAATAAGGACGTAAGTTTAGTTTTAAACGAACAAATAGATTTAAGCAATTCGCCACTTCTACAACCATTGTTATTGACCAGTTCGATTCCTCCCCCATCTCTAACCTAACGGTATTTTGGCCTACCTATACCCAACTGCTGTGTGTTGGATTTTTTCTTGTTCCTTTAGTCTTTAAGTTGCCTTCGATAATGCCGTAGCTGGCGAAACCTAGGTCGGCACGGCTCAATAAAGATTTGTGAAACAATACAAAAAGTTTTCATTTATTTATTTTTAAATATTATAAAAAAATTATTTTAGAATACAAATTGTGTATTAAAATCATTTATAGATTAAAATAAAAAATAATATTTAAAAATTAATTATATAAACTGAATTTAAGTTGTTGTAATAAATGGTTTGGAAAAAAATGTTGTGCATTTTGTCTTTATAAATTATCACTTTTCAAACTCGGAAATATTGTATAGGCCTAAATCATTACTTTCTCTTATATCAGACCAACCACCAAACTACTGAATTTAGCTACCAACATAAAATAAGGATTCTGAACTGAAGCCACGGTAAGGCAAAGGAATGAAATGAAGTATTTTTTGTCACTCTGTCTGGTGTGCCGGCGAGATGGAGGGGGCAAAGGAGAATTCGCAGTGACAGTTCAGTTTGTTGTCGGGCACTGATACAGGCAGCGCTTACAAAATAAAAAGTAACTAAAATGTGATTTCTCCCCACGGGTAAGCATGACTCTTAAAGAAAGAAAACCAATTAATATTAAATTTTATAGTTTTTAGGGGTTGTTATCACATTTTCACCCCTTAGCAGCACGTAACAAAATGTAAATCTGGTTTCCTTTTTATGTGTTTTTCAAGAAATAAATGTACAAAATTTCAGCAATCTAGCGTTAAGGAAAGTATAACAAACAACATAATATTTTAGGGGTTGTTTCAACCCTTAAAGGCCAAATATTTTAAAATTATTTCTTAGTGCGTCTGTAGTGCCTATACGTGTACCAAATTTCACATTCCTCAACGTTATTCAATTAATATTTATAGTTTTAGGGGTTGTTACTACTTTTCAATCCCTTACCAGAACATTACAAAGTGTAAAACTGGTTTATTTTATATGCATCTTGTAAGAAATTAATGTACAAAATTTCAGCTCTCTAGCTTTCAGGAAAGTATAAAAATTAACATTAATTGTTTTAGGGGTTGTTATTACATTTCCACCCCTTAGCAGAACGTGACAAAAAGTAAAACTAGTTTAATTTTTATATGTGATTTTAAGAAGTAAATGTACAAAATTTCAGCTTTCTAGCTTTAAGGAATGTTTTCTAAAACCAAAAATATGTATATTTTTAGGGGTTGTTCCAACCCTTTAAGGCCATATATTTTTAAATACTTTCTTAGTGCGCCCTCTAGTGCCTGTTAGCAATATGTGTACCAAATTTCACATTCCTAGGCGGTATTCAATTATTATTATAGTTTTAGGGGTAGGTACTACATTTTCACCTCTTAGCAGAAAGTGAAAAAATGTAAAACTGGTTTATTTTTTCTATGTATAATGTAGTAAATAAATTTACAAATTATCAGATCTCTAGTTTTAACGAAGGTATAAAAATGTATATGTATTGTTTGTAGTGGTTGGTATCACATTTTCACCTCTAGCAGGACGTAACGAAATGTAAAACTGGTTTATTTTTTATATGTATCTTGTAAGAAATAAATGTACAAAATTTCAGCTTTTTGGCTTTAAAGAAAGTATAACAATCGGGATAGATTTGATCAGCTTTACGCATTTAAATATTTCCTTAAAATTAATAAATGCCAAATTTCAGATCTCTAGCTTTAACCCTAGATAGGGCGCGCTAAAATTTTTGCACTTAAGAGGCGCGTGGCCTAAAAATGACCCCGCTTTGTTTTTTTCTACATAACTCTATTTAAAAGGAAACTTGCAAGCATTTTTACTAAAACTCTAATTACAAATTAATAATAATGTATTTAGAAATGAAATATATAATTTAAACATAGTTAATTAGACTTAAATAAAATAAAATATAGTAAAATCTTTGAGTCCAACCCTTTCAGCTCGGATTATGTTATGAGGGCGGATACGTCATTCATGTGAGGACATCATTTCGTTTTCCCATCTTTTCCAAAAATGTAATTTTCAGGAATATTTGGAGGAGCATTGGGATTGATCAATTGTTCACCTTCTAGTAATTCCTGTTATCTACCTGGTTTAAATTTTCTTCCAAGTGCGTGATTTCATCTGGCATAAATATTTTATTGATATCTTCAAAAGATACTTCTGAATCGCTATCATGAACATTTTCTTCAACTTCATCTTCTGATTGATCGGATCCTTCCTTTTCAATCATATTTCTTGTACATGATCACTTTCGCGAAGGTTATCATTATCAAACAACAATGTACGAAGTTTTTCTCTTCTTTCATTATCAGCCCGAGACTCCTCTTTCTCTACTCTTTGTAACAACTTTTCTAATCTTTTACACTCTTGTTCATCCATTTTTATTGAAAAAAACTTTAAATTATAAAATTATGTAAGCTAAACAAAGAATAATTATATAACAGATTTAGGCGCGTGGCCTATAAACGACCGTAAAAGTTTTAATACAAAAAGGCGCACGACCTAAAAATGACCGCTACACAAATTCAACACTAAACACTACTCAAGGTTTTTGCAAGAACTGATTACCGATCAGGTGGCTGGTACAGGAGGGGTGGGGGATAGATGTAATGAAAGGGCAAGTTCCTCGGACCACCAACGACGGACTTACATAAGACAAATTGTTTTGTGCGGTCGTTTTTGCGCCACGCGCCCTATCTAGGGTTAAGGGTCGGCTCTAGCTGTCGGCCATGTTGACTGACACTCCATAAGACCAATGCTAAATTAAAATCAAAATTTTTCCTTTATTTTTGATCGGAAAATTATAAGCGATATGTCATTTTAAAGCTATGGTCAATATGCATGCAAATGGCTTTTTAAAAAGTAAGAAAAATATTTTGTTTAATATTTATTAACAATTTAAAACATTGATATTTAATATTTTTTTATGTTGTCACTATTAATTATAGCGAAAAACTACCAAGCCATTCGCATGAAGAATTTTGTCCCCAAGAGTTTGGTATTTTTTTTAAAACGCTATTTGAACAATTGCGGGTTTTAAATAAATTTAGGCTGAGCAATGTCCGTGTAACCTACCGCCGCTATACGGTGATTTCAAATATTTTTTTTACGCTGTGACTATTAATTATAGCGAAAAATTATCAAGCCATTCGGATGAAGAATTTTGTCCCCAAGAGTTTGGTATTTTAAAAAAAAACGCTATTTGAATAATTGCGGGTTTTAAATGGATTTAGGATGAGCAATGTCCGTGTAACCTACCGCCGCTGTAGGGAGTCGCAGGTTGCTTTCTGTTTTACTAGAGCCGACCCTTAAGGAAAGAATACCAATTAATATTTATGGTTTTATGGGTTGTTTCAACCCATAAACAAAAAATATTTCAAAATTCTTTCTTAGTGCACCTCTAGGGCCTATGAGCAATATGTGTACCAAATTCCATGTTCCTAGGAAACAGCACAAGTAATAGAGCAAGTAAATGAGATAATAGGGGGATTCATGCAACCTGTGCTAAATGCTTAATGTGTTATCATGTTAAATTGCTATTTGAATTTTGAGTGAAGGCCCCCTTGGGCTAATGTGTTCAAGTTTAGAAAATACGCCTTCTTACCATTTTCTTTAGTTTTTAAAAGAGATTTTTTCCCTACTTAATAAATAATGTATATATTACATTTTTGTATATTTATAACAAGATTAAGGCTTCTTTTTGGAAACATATTTGTGCAAACAAAATCAAATGCACAGAAATGTTCTCTGTACTTTTCTGAACATGAAAATGTATGTTAAACTTCGTCAGATTCTTGGAAATTAAATATAGGAGAAGATGTTTATTTTCCTTGCTCCATCGTTTCCCCAATTTCTTCCGAATTCTTTTCATGGATTCAAAATCACATATATTATTTCTCAAGGCCATTTTTTTGTCGGTACGCCATAACTTCCTTAATACATCATCAAATTACATGAATGAGGCATCATTTTAAAGCTTTCCTTAACCGCTACGCCGGAAAAATATTCAAATACAATAATACGTAAAAATTAAAAAAAAAAAAATAAACAATCCGAAAGTAACATTGATGTAAGATCAAGTAAATTGTAGGGACATTTTCCTGGCGTTGGCAACACTGATGATAACAATACCCAGCTGGAGAGCTGCCGCTATGCCCATGACGCACTATACGCAATATACGATACTAAATATACGGTGTGTACTTTAATTAAGTGGGATTTAAGTAAGTTAGAATGCGAATGCTTCGCACGGGTCAGCTAGTTATTATTATTTTCCATCGCAAAGAAACAGGTAAAACACAATTATAAAAAACAACCTGTTGTTGACTCAAGCTGAAAACCTCAAATTACCTTCCCCAAGAGTTTTACGACGTTAACACTGGTTTAGCAGACCCCAGACCATGCTAAAGTCGAGTGTGCTATCGACTCTAAATAGCACACTTCTGTCAAACGAGTTTCTCGATTTTAACAGACTTAACACGTTTAACATACTTAGCACAGGTTGCATGAATCCCCCTAATATATTTAGGCCTGGTAGTTGATTCAAAATGATGTTGGGAAAGCACATGTACTTTTCTTGTAGTACACAATATTAAAATATATTAGAGCCTTTTATAAATTGAGAGGAATTTTTAAATTATTTATTACTCCACAATAAATTCAAAGTTGGAATATCATCAGGGGGGCTACCTCATTTAGTCATTTCTATAAAACTGTTAAGAAAGGGCCAAAATGATTTATTAAAGAATTAATCGCAGGACACTTTATTCAGGTCCATGGAAATTTTAACATTCAGACACTTAATTATATTTAAAGTTTTAAGACTTAGGTGTGGGTAATGAAAACAAAAACACTCAAGTTAAAGACAAAATTTAATGTAGTAGTTCCAAAAACAAAATTAACGAAATTCTAAAGTCTTTTTCATATCTTACACATACACTTTTTAAATCACCTCTCTGTTGAAACAAAAACTCTAACGCCACATCACAGTTGAGAAGGCCTTGTTTTTCTTATTTAAGACACAAAATTTACTTCTAAACAGACTCCATTTAGACAAATTTCAAGATATTGCTTAGTTACTGGGAACGCAAGATTAATTGACTTATATATAATATACAGTGAGTGTAACCTATTTTTTTTTTTTTAATAGTTTAACCAAGAGCTTAAAAAACCAAGTAACTAGAAAATTTCATATATCGGCCAAAGGAAAAATAAGCAAATAATTAATTAATTTGTACAATAGTGGTTTACATAGCACGATTTGAACAATTTTTATTTCAACTGCTTTTATTTCGAATATCATCAAAACCGCTATTTTTGCCACTATTATTTAGGTAAGTAAGAAAATGCAAAAATAAAACTAAATATTTTGTTCGGAAATTTTTCTATCTTTAATTTTTTACTCTTTTAAATTTGTTTGATAACAGCAACAGGAAACTAGTTATTTGAAATGAACCATTTTTTCAACCCTATATGGGGGCGTGTGGTAGAGGAGAGGGACTCGGTAAGTTTTAGATTTATGGGTTAAAACCTACCACATAAAACAAAAAAAACCTTCAAGTGTAGTTTCAGACTGGACTGAAAGGTATTTTGTAAACTGTTGAGGGCTGGTTCACAGTCAAAATAGAAAAAGAAAATAAACAAGTTTAATGAAATTGTAAAACAATTTGTTATTCGAACACAAAAATTGTATTTAAGACATGAAGTCACACAATACAATTAAAGAAGAAACAAAATAAAGTAAGAAACAAAATATTGAACCTTGAAGGCCAATATAATTTAGATAACTATCCACAAAAAGTTAATGTGGAAACAAATAATTAATTGAAAGTGAACTTAAGTTTGAAACAACAGAATGTAAGTAACAGAATAACAATTACAAATTGTCCTCACAAGCCAATACAATTTAGGATTCAAATATCCATAAAATATTTAACACTGGAACAAATAATTCATTAAAAGTACACTTAAGGTTAACAAATTCAATATTAACAATTAAATGCAAAAATAAACTGAATACTGACTCCTACTTTCTGTCACAATGTTTCTTATAGCCTAAATGACATATCACCAACACTATCACATATGTTTCAAAACATTCATTTTTTCTAATGAACTGGTTTTTAAATTGTTTGACATCTAATGGCATTCTTTGTACTAATAATCTAAATAAAATTTGTGGTAATCAATAAACTAAAATTTGTTTGGCAGTTATACGTTACGTACAGCTGAGAATAATCTTATAACCTAACAACTCTATTTACATTTAGAACCGACAAATTGTACTAGCAGAGTCACTGTCGTTCATGTTCGGCATTCACTGAGCTGTCTAAGATTGCAGCTTCCAGAATATTATTCCGATATTAAAAGACACTCGATTGAATTTGTTAAGAACAAGAATAAATTTAAACCCATGCCCTCAAATGGGATGGGATTTGCCAAGTGGCCCTGAATTTAAGTAAAAAAGACATTTGAAATGTTTGGAAATAAAAGTAAAAATTTTACTCGGTGTTTATTTAATAAGTTTATGGAACAGTTCTTTGTTCGTCTTAAAATACAACGAAAGAATATTTGCATAAGTAGTCATTCGAAAAAATCATATACGGTATCCAAAGAGGACATTGCCATTCTAAAAAGTAAACTCCAAAAATGTAAATTAACAGACACCACTAATACAACCAAGATAATGTGGCCAATTCTTTGGTAAGGCCCTTAAGGAGTAGTTGTTCCACACTTTTTGCATTCCTGTAAAGTATCTGTGTAAAATATATTTTATCCGCAGTTATACTTTTTATTACTAACATTATACCTGCTTATCTAAGACATTTATATAATATTTGTTTATAATAAATTAAAGTTAATTGCTGTTTACAGGATTTTAAAGTGCCCCGTGTACTTAAACAAACAACAAAACCGTACATAATCTGACGGTAGAGGGGTGCCAAAATCTAACATAACATCATAACCAATATCAAAACTATTGTTTCAAACCACAAAGAAAAAAGTATAGGCAGAGTTAACAAACATAACTCTGCAAAAAAAGTAGGTACTTCAAGAAAAAAAAATAAGTTAAAAACTGCAGCTTTGAAAACATATAAAAAAAAAAGATTATTAAAGTTAGTAAAGTTGAATGAGAAATCAAACCTAATGCTATTTTGTTCATTAAAAATTTTTGATTCCAGTCGTATTAATAATTAGTTGGTAGTATCTTCTCAATCAATGTCATTACAATCATTTATCTTGGAGTACCCGAGTCAAAGTTTGAGGTTTGAAGCCTAGAGAAGCTGTTACTGTAGTCCACCAACTGGTGCAGTAATTTTACCTTAGAAAACATGGTCGACTTGCGTATTTAAAAGATCACACAAGTGAAAAGTTACTTTGTTTTGAGCACGTCACCGACTCTTTGTAATGTTTTTCTTTTTTTCACATAAAATTAATATTCAGGCCCACTAACAAACACTGTCAGAAGGATTACTATCCACATAACATACAATTCTTACATAAAAATTTACTAAATCAAGGGTCTTGAATAATTCAAGAAAAAGAACAAATAAATATGTTTAGGTCATCACAGTTTTGAGATGTTATTCAGTGGCGGTTCTAGGCCTAAATAACAGGAGGGAGG
Organism: Philaenus spumarius; assembly: GCA_018207615.1. Lineage (NCBI taxonomy): Eukaryota > Metazoa > Arthropoda > Insecta > Hemiptera > Aphrophoridae > Philaenus > Philaenus spumarius. The sequence goes on along the minus strand of JAGFPH010002994.1, from coordinate 37,892 downwards.
GGGGGCAAGGACACTACAGAGGGTCGAATGACCGGAGGGTATGGAACGCATCCCAGTCACAGGGGGATTAAAAAGTTATGATAAATCAACCTCCCAAAACTCTATTTTAATACCTTTCTGGCTGATAATTGATTAGTTATTTAAAACGAAAAATCTCCCTCCAGAAAACTCCATTTCAGAATATCGCTTGATAAAAATCAAATAATCACTTAAATCAAACATCTTAAAAGCAAGAGCTGTTTATAAAAGAATATTCAACACTTTACAAGTTTTGTAATTAAACTTATGGCTTTAAATTTTTATGGATTTTTAGATGAAATAGTTCTTTGACAAATAAAAATGCAACATTCAACAAAATTCATTTTCTAAATATTTTGTTTTAGTATTTGAAAGTAGTATTTTTTTTAAACTAACAACTTTTTTCCCAAATTGTTTTAAGAATTATACATATTATTTATTATTATAAACATAAGCCTAATATTAAAACTACTTAAAACTTCTAAGACCTCATTTTATCTGAAATTTCAATAGTTTATATTGGTTCAATGAAAGGCTAAAATCCACCAAAAACACATTTATTCAAAATAGTTTCAACGTTTCAGGTATCAAAATGCACCCACTTTCAAGAGCTGGGGATGAATACATATAAATATAAATAACAGCCCGTTAAAAATTTAAGAAAATGTTTAACAAACACGTTGAAAATGTGTACATTACATTGTTTAATGTGGAAAAAAATAGTTTCTGGATAAGGTGTTTGATTTATTTATATAACTTTATAGTTTTTTAGTTTAATTTAAATGATGTAAGAATAATATCAAATAATAGTTTAAATGATAACTTGAGAGGATAATATCTCAATATGAAAATTTCTAATAAACATTGAAAATCCCTATTTAACGCCTATTTAATACCGATGTAATGCCTTCGCTAGGCATTAAAAGGGACACTTTCCAATTCAAAACTTTTGGTTGTACGGTTTCGTTAGTTTTTCTGTTTTTTTTTTTCTTTTCGAAACCGTTTTTTGTTATTCACACTCACTCCTACGCAAGCTCCCACATTAAAAAAACAAATCCGACAAACAACCAGTAAGATATAAGAGCATAAGACTGTACTGATGATGTTGACAAAATATTCAAATAATCATCAGTTCAAGAGTGTTTAGAGGATCGGCAATTGGCAATCAAAACTGACTGAGTTTCAGCATTGACTTTTCTTTCACAATAAAAACTCTTAAGACGCAAAACATATTAAATAATTTTGTTACCAAACTAAGCTACTAATAAAAATTTATTGAAAAACAAAGTAACGGAAAAACTGGGGGGTCAACTGCCCCTCCCCTGCCCCAAGCTAGAACAGCCACTGATGTTATTGACCCTTGTGAAACCAAAATTTTGATTAATGAAATAATAACATAAATATTAAATACTAAAACCATGTAAATTTGACATGGGTAACCTAATTTTGATTTAGTATAATTTTTACAAACATAAAAAAATTAAAGCATTTTTATTTAATTGAACCTTATAGTTTAATGGTTCAGTGCACACAAAGCTATTTATCACATCACTCTTTTAACCTCCGTCTATCCTTTAATAAAGCGGTTAAGAAATTTCTTTTTGTTCGCCTTCATCTTTGGAAAAATTTGGCTCTGCTCTTACATTATCGTCTTCCTGGAACGTACCATTTTCTTCTTCGCTTACAATACCACTTGTTCCCTCACTAATAGGTTCATTTTCACTCTCTATGGCATTTTCTTCTTCGCTTTCCATACTAATGTCTTCTTCCTTAACCATACTTATGTCGTCTTCCTTAGCCATACTAATGTCTTCGTTAAACATAGTAACAATACTATCACATGAATATGGTTTTCGACATACAAAAAATATGCTTTCATATCCATATTGTAACATTGATTTTCGATTTTGTGCGTATCTCGATTTCATACCAAGCTGTTCCTTCTGAAACAGACCACATTTTTATATTTCACATGCGGTAATAGTTCAGTAGTTCATGCGGTTATTTGACAGTAGTTCAGTGTCAATAACTAAGATATTGAGGAATGAGAAAAGTCTAAAACACTGCAAAAACTCTAGTAGCACACCAGTTCACATGCTGCTATCCATATTATTTTAACCTTGTCGATATTATTTCAATCAGTAAATATTATTTTTTATCTGTATATATAAAATCCAAATACCACTCGCTGACTCAATCATCACGAAATCTCAAAAACCTCCGAACGGATTGGAATGAAATTTGGTATGTAGCTTCCTCTAGGGCCCTGGGTGCTTGCTAAGAAAGGTTTTAAAAAAATTTGAAATTTTAGGGGGGGTTTGGGGGGTCAAAGTTGCTAAAACAACACCGATCGGATCGGAATGAAATTTGGTATGTATCTTCCTCTAGGACCCTAGGTGCTCGCTAAGAAAGGTTTCCAAAAAATTCAAAATTTTAGAGGGGGGATTTGGGGGATCAAAATAAATGAGAGGTTGTCACTATATTAAAATACTAAAAAACACACAAACATACACATACATCTCAAAAACTGAACATTAACTTACGATGGGTGTACACTAAGGATAGGTCGATTCTCGATTCCAAAAGTCGATTCCACCGATTCTCGGCATTGGAATCGGCATCGAGTCAATTCCGTGAAAGTCAATTCCGATTCCATCGATTCCGGGCACGGTCACCACCGATCTCTGCAAATACGTTCGTGTACACGATTGCCGTGTTTACATTTCCTCGTTACATTCCATTTCATTCCAACTCCACCGCTACCGGGGGCTACTACGAATACGCTATTAGTACTGGACTGGACTCACAATGTGGATTCGAAGTATTCTGCGAATCTACACTGCACCAAAGTACAATAGAGTAGCCGAAGTAGCCGTAGCCACTACGTTTGAGCGCGTAGTTCGCATTTAATAGGTTATGGTATTAATGTTGTTTAGAGTTATAATTATGAGATTTTAAGCGAGGTTGATTACGAGTTTGTTATTTGTTTGTTACATCATTGTGTTTGTGTGGTTGACTATAATTTCTGTATTGTTTAGGTAAATAGAGGTTTTCCGTGCGCAGCCGAGTGCGGGACTTTCTTGCAAGCACGGAAAAACTTACCGGGCGAGTTACGTACAATATTTTTCACTATACTACATCGAAAAAGCAACATACTTTTAATCAAAACATCTTTTTATAAAAATAAATGTATTTTCGACATTTTGAAAATACAATGTGGGGTATATGTTTTTGGGTATGGGAAAACTGATTTTGAGAGTTTTAAAGTCATAGCGCGTCGGGGTTACGTATTTGGGTCAAACTTTTGAAAATATTGGGTCAACATTTAGAAAATTCTGCGTAGGGTAACGTTTTATATGTTTTTGGGTACGGGAAAAACGATTTTGACAGTTAAAAAATTGTAGCGCTTCGGGATCACGTTTATGGATCAACATTTTGAAAATTCTGTGTGGGGTAAAGTTTTATATGTTTTTGGGTATCGGAACACCGATTTTGACAGTTAAAAACTCGTAGTGCGTCGGAGTCACGTTTTTGGAACAAAATTTTGAAAATTCAGTGTGGGGGTATCGTTTTATATGTTTTTGGGTACTGGAAAATCCATTTTGACAGTTAAAAAGTCGTAGCGCTTCGGGGTCACGTTTTTGGTAAATATTTTGAAAATACAGTGTAGCACGTTTTATATGTTTTCAGGAACGGGAAACCCAATTTTGACAGTTAAAAAGTCGTAGCGCATCCGTTTTTGGATCAAAATTTTGAAAATTCAGTGTGGGTTATCGTTTTATATGTTTTTGGGTACGGGAAAACCGATTTTGACACTTAAAACATCGTAGCGCTCACGTTTATGGATAAACATTTTGAAAATTCTGTGTGGGGTAACATTTTATATGTTTGTGGGTACGGGAAAACCGACTTTGACAGTTAAAAAAATCGTACCGATAAAACCGAGAACTATACCAATGAAACAGCATATTTATCAACGGAGATAACGCCCACAATCCCATAAGTTTTTACAGATTTCTTTATAGAATTCTGTAGAGAAAACTTGCAGCTTTCATTTGGTGCGAACTAAACTGGATATAACCTGTTATATGTTAATCAAACAGTGGTGGAAAGTACATTGTTTTCGTGAATTAGAGCGGTCGAACGGTTCTGTCTGGCCCATTTGATTCTCACGGTAAATCCCAACGGACTTTTTGTTTCATACACGCGATAAGTTTTATTCATTGACCTCATTTTGTTATTCAACTAAAGATATTTCAAAAACTTTAGTGAACTAAGAAAAGACAAGTATACCGTTCTTTTCTTTGATTTATTCTCTACACTTTGTTATAATAATATTTCAATTTTAGTCAAAGCAAATATTGCTAAATTACGTTTCAAACCAGGCCTAATTTTGTTAGCATCCTTGTAGTTGGAACATAAAAACTGGTATAATCAAAATAAGAAATTTGAAATTGATAAATGTTTTTAAACAGTTCTACAGTAGAGCGTCGAAAATCCGAACTAATTGGGACCGAGGGGGGTTTGGATTATCAATTTGTTCGGATTTTTGAAAATAACCAAGAAAAGGCCATTTAGGCTAAAACATATGTCCTTTAATAGATTAAAGTGGTTAAACAGTACAAGCAGTAATGTAATTACAATACAGTATGTAAGACTACTTACATATTATGATTTAGAAGAACCTGCACGTACACAGTAGGGCCAACATGATTACACTTGTAACTCTCAATTACAGTACAGTACATAATTAAAAGTTCACTTGTACATTATAGTTAAGACAAACAAAATTAAAATAAAAACAAAATTTTTGCAGGGGCTGCCTCAGAACGCGTTTGGATTTTTGACGTTTCGGATTATTGACGTTCGGATTATCGACGCTCTACTGTATTTAGAACTAAATTACAAAACTTTTTTACATTTATGGAAAAAATTACAAAAAATGTTTACTACTTTTTATGTAGACCTAAAGTTGAACTTTTATTTTTCGTAACTGAACATTTTTTGTTTCTTAAGTTAATAACTTTTTAAATTTTTACATCTATAATTTTTTTTACTTGCATATATAAATTCTTCGAACCTTTCTCTACAAAACAGCTATGGTACATTTTTGGATTGGGGTTTATTTACTATTTTTGGCGAATTTGTGAAAAATTGCTTGCACACGCCAAAAGATTCATTTTTGTTTAACCTTTTCGCTGCGTATTAAAATCCAAGCAGCTCCCTATATTTTGCAATTATGAGTGAAATTTTTAATTTTTTAATTAAAGTTTATTTTACTTAAATATCTCTTTATTACTATTTCTTGCATTAATATATACTACTATTTTCATTAAAAAAAATTTTGTATGTGTGAAAAACATGATTTAAGCCCTAAAAACATGGAAATTTAATAAATTGTTAAATATTTTTAAGTACTCACATTAAATAATATTTACTATAAAAAACAATGAAAATATTAAATCTACAACAGTTTAATATTAAAACATGTATAAGATAACATTTATAAGCATAAATTAATAATTAATTGTGTAATAAGTAGCAAAGATACAGTAACATATAATTCTAGCCTAGCTAACACACAGAAATTACACTTTCTTGAAGTTGAAATAATGTCAATAAATTTTGTTTTTATAATGGAATATTGTAATAATAATTTTGTTATTGTGAATACTTTAAAATGTTTAAAAAGAGTATTTGTTTTATTTTAAATATTCATTCATTATAAAGTAGGTTAGAATTAATCACCAATACAGTACTTACATTATAAGAAAATAGGCCTCTTAAGCCAACACTAAATCACTTCAGAACTTTAATTATGTAAAACAAATATCCACGTGCAATATATACTATAAATATAATTAAATATTATCATAAACACACACATAAAAGCAATGGAAATCATTACAACCACAATATAACCTTCATTAAACACCCGGTTGGAACGTCAAATGTCAACAAAAACACGTGATACTACAAAGTTTCACTGGCTTAGAAACAGGGAGCAGCACCTACTTGAGGCTAAATAACATCATTTCTGTTCATTTGGGACTATAATCGACTTACGCAGCCAAAGGAAAAGTTTTTATAACGTTGTGGACTGAAGTCGATTTACGCAGTGAACGGTAAAAATCTCAAATCGACTGTAGTCGATTTACGCAGCGAAAAGGTTAAGCCGCCGGTTCTAGGGTTAAAAAGTCTTAGCGCTTCGGGGTCATGTTTTTGGTCAATATTTTGAAAATACAGTGTGGGGTATCGTTTTATATGTTTTTGGGAACGGGAAAACTGATTTTGACAGTTAAAAAGTCGTAGCCGTCGGAGTCACGTTTTTGGATCAAAACTTTGAAAATTCAGTGTGGGGTATCATTTTATATGTTTTTGGGTACGGGAAAACCGATTTTGACACTTAAAACATCGTAGCGCTTCGGGATAACGTTTATGGATCAACATTTTGAAAATTCTGTGTGGGGTAACGTTTTATATGTTTTTGGGTATTGGAAAACCGATTTTGACAGTTAAAAAGTCGTAGTCACGTTTTTGGAACAAAATTTTGAAAATTAAGTGTGGGGGTATCGTTTTATATGTTTTTGGGTACTGGAAAATCCATTTTGACAGTTAAAAAGTCGTAGCACTTCGGGGTCATGTTTTTGGTAAATATTTTGAAAATACAGTGTGGTGTATCGTTTTATATGTTTTCAGGAACGGGAAACCCGATTTTGACAGTTAAAAAGTCGTAGCGCGTCGGAGTCACATTTTTGAATCAAAATTTTGAAAATTCAGTGTGGGGTTATCGTTTGATATGTTTTTGGGTACGAGAAAACCGATTTTGACACTTAAAACATCGTAGCGCTTCGGGATCACGTTTATGGATCAACATTTTGAAAATTCTGTGAGGGGTAACGTTTTATATGTTTGTGGGTACGGGAAAACCGACTTTGACAGTTAAAAAATCGTACCGATAAAACCGAGAATTATGCGTAATTTGTATGTCCCTTGGCTTTCCACCCAGGTCTATAAAGATAGAAAACAGCTTTTTTTTAACAGTATAGTGAACAAAAAATATATCCTATACATTTTAAATGAATCCAAATCAGCAGTTTTATGTAAGTTCCTCTTAGTTTGATAACAATATTAAAAAATAACATTAACGTCATAGAACCATACAGTTAAAATTAAATAACAATGTTTACTTCCCTTTACAATTTTATGGTCATTGGAATCGATGGAATCGGAATCGAAAATCGGGAATCGATTTCTTGGAATCGGAATCGATAAATTTGATAATCGACCCATCCCTAGTGTACACCACCGGTTAGCGGACGACTGATATACATTTGGCTTATCTTGGGTTGTCCTCCGCGTTATCTTTTACCGTCATCCCCGTGACATATAACAAATTTAACTGGAAGTTAAGTTTGTCGTTCAGTAAATCGCTTTCATTTTCCTTAAACGCTATAAATTTTAAATTCTTCAACGCCATTCAATTCATGTATCTGCCCTTACTGCATATATGTAACGGTTGGAAGTTACTGTCAAAATTATTGAATACATGGTTATTTTCCATGATTTGACGAGCATAACTTGATTGTATGTTAAACATATTACTGGTAGGAAGGTCTCTTTGAATCTAGTTTTAAAATTTCTTAATTTCTAGTTAATTCAAAGTCTTAATTTAACAAGATCAACAGGTTGGGGGGGGGGGGGGTACAAAAACACAGTTTTTAATGAAACCCCACAATAAAAAAGAGTTGTAGGGTAAAATCCTGGGAGTGCGGTAGCCATGCTATTGGATCTACCAGACCAATCCACCGACCTGAATAAAATAAGAAGAACAAAATATACTAAAATATTGAGAAGCTGTTAACGATTCTATTTTCTATAAAAAAGTCAAATGTTTGAGGAAGAAGCCTAATTATAGAAACATTTTGAAAAGCGGGTGATTTTTTTTTTTTTAAATGGGACACTTAATATATCTGGTAAAAAATATCTATGGTATCACAGTTTCCTAAAAAAATGCTTTGTATTTCTGTTTATAATTGATGAAAACATGGCAATAGATAGACGTACCTCATAAACCTCATTCATTATCTCATGTGTTGGACAAATGAGGAAGACAAATAAAGATTTGTGGTTGCAAATCCTTTTTACTCTTGGCTATTTGTCACAACCTAAATTATATTGGAATTATTGCCAATTAAAAATTGGTGCAAACAAAAGCCATTTCGAGTCGACACCGTATCTTTAAAAAATATTATTTGAGAAGAAAGGTTAACTAACTGATACGGTGAAAAAATACTCTTTTTATACCAGAAAACACTTCTGTAATCTTCAATTTTCCATCTTTTCTAGTTCTGAAGTTATTTTTTTACAAACTATAGTTACGTAAATCAATGAAACCGTACCTCAAATTCAAAACCATATCCGGTGATGACTTCTTTTAGATCTTCATAACTTATTTCTACAGATTCCGCTCTTGCAGCATTGGTAAAGTGGTAAAGTAATGGACCAAAGTTAATCCACAGTCCTCCTGAAAAACAAAACAGGTATGCTTAATGCGATTGTAATTCTTGAATAAACATAATTATGCCTCGTGGAAGGCTACTAACAAGCTTTATTTATTGTGCTGTTATTTGATGG